>JARJLF010001201.1:0-92895 GCA_029378395.1 Mycena leptocephala | reverse complement strand
AACTGTGATGGGTCACCAACATACAACCTCGACCCCTCTGACAGAAACACTTTTGAAGGAGCTGAAGGAGCGTAAAATGGCACTGCACGAAAAAGAGAGGGAGCTCGGCGTGGATCATCCAGAAACCCTAGATGCTATGCTATATCTGGCATGGACATATCATGAACTAGGCCAATTTAGGCAGGCAAAGGTTCTAACAGTTGCAGTGCTTCAGAAACAAACAACCATTCTGGGAGCTGATCATCCAGACACCCTGCAGACCATGTCTACTCTTGCAGCAACATACCACCAATTAGGCCAGTATGAGAGGGCAGCAGAGCTTGAAATGTCAGCGCTGGAAAAGCAGAAGAAACATCTAGGTGAAGATCATCCAGACACTCTGCATACCATCGGCAATCTGGCAGTGGCATATAAAGAACTCGGCCAACTCATGCATGCAGAGGTTCTCGAGCGTGAAGTAATTGAAAAGCGGAGGCACCTTCTGGGTGAAGATAGTCCAGCAACTCTACATGCGATGTTTCGTCTAGCATGGACACATCATGCCCAGGGTCGGTCTGAGGAGGCACAGACACTCTTAGTTTCGGTGTTGAATAGGCAGAGGCAAATTCTGGGTGAAGATCACCAAGAGACATTAAGGACTATGGGTTATTTAGCACGGACATACCTCAGCCTAGGCCAATTGCATGAGGCAGAGGCCCTGCAGGTTTTAGTGCTGGAGAAAAGGAGGAAACTGCTGGGTGAAGACCATCACGAGACCCTGTTAGCCATGGGCAATTTGGCAGTAACATACTACAAACTAGGCCAGCTCATGCAATCGGAAGAGCTTTGTGCTGGGGCTCTCGACAAGCATAAGAAGCTTCTGGGAGAAGATCATCCAAACACTGTTTGGATTATGCACAATCTTGCATTGACATATCGCAAGCTGGATAAAGTGCCAGAGGCGGAAGAGCTGGAAAGACTTGTTGCATATCACAGAGTGTAGATAACATGTATTCTACTGCAGAGATAGACATCTTTTTGTCGCAGATTTCGTTCATGTTCAGGTTGGGGTTTGTTGGAATTCACGAAGTGTATCAGATTCGATTGGAAAGTTCTTCCCGGGTAATCTGGTAACCTGAGAAATCTCGCAGGAACAAAGTGGACATTCACATTGACATATTTCATTGATTAGAAAGCGGGTCGGAGCATTCAATTAATGTAGGAAAATGGGATAGGGATGGAAGGCCACGGCGGTTATGATCAAGGGGAAGGGTGGGTGATCGAGGATTAATTTCGACTGGAGCTGTAAATGGCCAGATATCGATTTCAATGTCACGAGCACAAGCGCTAGCGGGAATGTTAATGGTGCCATATCAGGCCAGATATATAACCAGTCATCAGCACGCATACGGGTATCCTCGGATTGGAGAGGCAGAGGCTGAATTCTGGCTAACTAGTGTTGATACTAGAGTCGTCACCAACGTCGGTGCTGGTGTTGGCGCTCGAATTGCACATGTGCGTAACTTCAAAGAGTGGGATTCGAACTTGACATATAGCAGATAGAAGGCACAGACAGACGAACCGGGAATGTGCGAGGTGCGAGGCGCAAGAACTCTAATCTCGACTGTATGTTTACAAGCGAGAGCGAAAGAAAGGAAGAGTGCAAGGAAATTTCAAGGCCATCTCGACTCATTTGCTCGCTCGCAAAGAATCTGGTCCGACCAAGTCCACGGTCAAGGCTGAGCATGGTGTGCAGAGGAGGCAAGAACAAATCACGGAGGAGTTGAGAACAAGAACGAATAGCCATGTATTGGTTACCCAATGTTAATGGGAGATATGAAATCGAAACGAAGGCAACAGAGCCTGGAGCACAAACAGTTGACACGCTAGCAGTAGAAGAACGGGCTAGAAAGTTAGCTGGCTAGCTGCACTTGTACTGGATAAATGAAGGGATGGTGAAGTGGTTACATTGGAGTGCAAAGGTGCGAGATCGAGACGAGCAGCATGCAGGGCACGACGAGCGGATCACCATTTAGAACTTGAAGCAAGGAGAAGTATGGAATGAGGTTGCGGACCATGGAGGTGGCAGCTGGGGGCATCGGCGGAGATGGAGAGAGAGGAGGAACGACAGCAAGGACCCGGTCCATTCGCGGCGATTACAGTGGATTCAACATCAGCAGCGTCGACAGACAGTTGAATTAGACATTCGCAGGCACCCTCGAGCAGGACTTGAAAAATGAATGAATATAGAACAAGAAAACAGACAAAAGGACGAATTCGGAATACGTGTGCATGAATGAGAATCAGCGAGAGCGAAACAAGACTGGGACGAGATGTGTGGGGCGGGGGGGAGGGTGCACGAACACACGAGACGTGGGAAGAAGAGTACGAGCCAAAGAAAGAAATTAAATTTCATCTTGATTAGTAGACAAGCCTATCGTGATTGTGGCTCCTATATGTGTGAGCGTGCGCAAGAGGTACTACAGCTGTCCAAAGTCGGGGTTAAAGCATAGAAAAAGCGACAGTGTCTGGGCCCGGTGAGCCTTGAGTGTGGAGGGGGAGGCAAAAATGAATGGTGTGATATCAATGGGATACTGCCAGGATAAGGGACAAAAGCTAAGAGCACTAGTTCAGCAAGGAACCCGAGGGGGCTGGCAGCCTGAGTCGAGGAGTGCAGCACAGAGGTGGGGACGGTGTGCGTGAAGCGCACAGTGAAGAGTGGGAGGCGGAAGTACGAGCTTGGTCGCACATGTGGTGGGAGATCGAGCTGCTGCGAATGCGAACGAAAAAGCAAGGATCGAGTACAAGTCCGTGTCCGGTATGCAGAAGCAGTGCGCATGCGAGTGGGTACCGAAGTCACGGTGTGTCGGAGGCGCAGCGCAAGGGCCATGAGAGGCGGCGAGGTCGAGGGAGCAAAAATGCCAATGACACCGGAGGTCAGCGTCTGGCAGAGTACCAGTGGAAGATCCTGGGTGATGCACGTGCAGGGCGGCAGTGCAAGAGCGAAAACGAGGGTGTGCGCGCACCAGGTAGAACTTTAAGTGTGCTGTGGAGCAAGAGTGCGGACGCCGAGGGTCAGCATCAACGTCGGCGGGCGGGTGGGAAATAGCAAGCAGCCCAATTGCAATCGAGAATCGAGATTTAGCTGTTGGGAGTGGTGGATAACAAAGAGGGAGAATCGCGAAGGGTTTGGTATCAATGAGCAGGAAAGGACAAGCAGTGTGTCTGGCATACATATTCCCGGTCTGTTGACTCAGAGCGTGCAAACCTTGTGAAGGAGCGAAGGAACGTCTAGATAGTTGCGCACCCGTGCACCATCCGCATCCGCATCCTCCCAGCTCACCAAACTCGCAGCTCATTCTACCCGCTCGCCCAACGAGAAGCTCAGACTGGAAGGCACAGCAGAGCTGACACCAATCTTCTTTCTAGCTCTGTTTCCAGTGGTGGACGGGTGTCCATGTCGGTGTGCGTTCTGCGGGAAGAAAGCTACCCAATGACAGTAAAAAAGGAAAGATGGGATAGTGATAGTGATATATTATACACAGCATGTTCCAATCTCTGAACACTGTGTTCCCAAGGTTCGAATCGATGAGCTAGATCGGAGGTGCACGAGGGAGAGCGCTACCGATCTGCTCCATCGCAGCGAAGGCGCAGAAGAACGAAAGAAGAACAGAAAGCCGGAAGAAAAGCAAGATCAGGTCCCATTACTCGACCGAAGACGGCAGAGCCGAGTCAGCAGAAAGAGGCCGGCGAGCGCCAGGCGGAGCGAAAAATCGAAGCCAAGAATGAATGGATTCGGCCCTCGAGATGGGACAGATAGCCCTCGAGATATGAGACATGCATGGCATAGGATACGTAGTGGATCCACGAAATGAAGGCAAAAGAGCGGACCCGCAGGAGCCCTAGGAGGACCGGGGCACATCGCACTGGACGCAGAAGTGCTAGCAAGCTAGCCGCACAGATCGAGATCGGGCTCGATACGTGGGAAGGGCGCAGCTCAGGGTGGGGCGGTCAGCAGCGGCGAGGTACACAGTTCAAAGAGCGAGATTGAGATCAAGCTTGATCGAGAGCATGCGGACCACAACTCTGGCGACATTTGTATTGTCTCTTCAACACCGTCTATTTGTGGGGAGTATGTAGGCGCGGTGGAAAGACAGATAGCTTGCGGTGTATGTGAGGTTGATCGTGGTATGTGGCAAAAAGACAGAAGACAAAACAGACCTTGAATAATTCGATACGGATATAGTCGCCATGGCAAATCTGCCGGTTTGTCAAATTCTGCACTGAAAAGAAAAAGTTCTTCTGTGAACCTAGAGGGCGACGATGATTCGGAATTTGGTGTTGCAACTGTAGAATGAGAGATCTAGATATTGATTTCGATTTCGAGGATGCTAGCGGAAATCCTAACTAACCCCGGAATATATATCCATGGCCAGTCATTATCCATCAGCACGGGACGCGTACAGTTCCCCTTCGAAAGTCCAAACTCGGTCGAATTGCGCGCAACGCTCGAAAGATGAGTATATGAGTATATTAGAATTACAATTACAATTGGAACGAGAAAGAAAAAACGAACGACCGCGTTCCTTGCAGCACCGAGGACTTGGGATGTGAGTGTATAGTTTATCAAAATTGAATTACAACTGGAACCAGAAAGAATGAAAGAACGCGAGACGCAGGAGGGACGAACTCATTCTCAGCCGCAGAAAAGGTCCATCTAATATTGACTAAATCACATTTACTTGCTCTCTCACGAATTTATCGGAACTGAATTACAACTGGAACTAGAAAGAATGAACGAACGCGAGGCGCAGGAGAGACGAACTCATTCTCAGCCGCAGAAAAGGTCCATCTAATATTGACTAAGTCACATTTACTTGCTCTCTCACGAGCGATCGAGAAGTCCGAGCCCATCCTCGTCGTGCTCTTGAGTTGAGGCGGCGCAGAGGAGACAGAGATCAAGGAGCAGAGTGCTTGGCGAGTCCGAATCCTAGTTCTTGTCGTAGTCGGGCTTCAGCTTCGGGAACAGATGGAATCCAGTCATTGGCTACGCTGACAGACCAAGAGCAAGACTGACCAGGAATCGTGCAGGAGGCATGATTTCGGAAGAGTTGGGCTCGAGATGTACAATCCAAGCCGGCTCAGCGAACGGAAAGCAAGAGCGACAGAGACCGAGAGTGATCAGCGCGCCCAGGGATCACTGGGATGGATGGTGCACACGAGGGGACAGAAGTACAGAGTGTGAGATCGAGATTGAGATCGATATGGCGGGTGGCGGGAGGCGTACGGAGCAGGGGTGCGAGATCGAGAGCGTGGGTACCCGCGCGCCGTGAGGAGCGGATCGCGCATGAGTGCATGACCACCGGGAGAACTTGAAGCGGGGAGTGCATGTGCCAGTGCGTGCGTGGGCTGGGCGAGGGGAGGCAGGCTAGCAGCAGAAGCGCTAACGGAGCGCGAGGTCCGAGATCGATAAGAATCTGAGGTGAGGGCGCAAGTGCGAGCACGAGTGCAGGTAGAAGCAGCGCGCATGCGCCGGGCAGCGAGAGCGGAGCACAGGCAGCGGTGAGGATTGCATCGACCGGACACCGAGCCTGAGGGCAAGAGCTGAGGACGGCGGCTTGGTACTCGGGCGGTGGTGGGGCAGGAAAGACAGGGCCCGAGTAAAACAGCCTAGAGCTAAATCAAGAAGGGCGGATGATTGAGGATGGACTATTGCGAGAATAAGACCAAGGTGACGGCGCTAACGAGATGCAGACAGTCAGGATGGCAGGCAGGGTGAGCACTGGTGTGCATGTGGCACATATTCGTGGTCCTAATCTGAATGGATACTCACCTGTTGACCAGCAGTATCCCCTTCTGCCAACCCACCACCTGCATCATCCCAAAGCTTGCCCCTCTTTCCACCCGCACATACCCGTACCACGACGTCGCCACTGCGACGAGCTCGCACTGGAAGGCAACCTTTCTTCTGCTCTTCTGGCTCTCGCTCTAGTGGTGGTGTGGCTTTCAAGTAGGCGCGTACATTGTGCGAGAAGAAAACCGAAGACGCCGATGAGAACACAATCACAGGATCACACGGTCCCGGCCAAGGACTGCATCGCCACCTGATGCAGCTTCCTCTTCTCTCCTGCCATCGCAGCTCACTAGACCCTCGATCCACTCCGTGGGCCTATCTCTCCTGACTCGTTCGGTTCTATCCCTGTTGCGAATGATAATAAAACTGTTGAATGCCAGTTCAAACGCTGTCACGACCGCCGTTCGATGATCATTCTTAGCCCGCCTCAAGTTTGGTCTGAAATCCACCGTCCCTTACTCAATGAATCCAGTAGCACACTCCCACCTACATCCAGACCCGCGTTCTGGGCTATGGCCCACCTCCGCCTATGTCTTCGTCGCACCTAAAGCCTATGTCCCTTCCACCCATACGTCTACGCATTATTATTACATGTCGCAGCACTCTTTTGCATGCCTATTATCTCTCCTCCTCCCTCACATCATCCGTGTACGATCTTCCCTTCCTGTCACTTGCATTCGTCCCCCTTTTTTCTGTAGAGCGCGCACAGTGGCCCATCCGCTATAGACCATCGCGCAATGCCGCGTGTGTCCGGCACTGGCTCTAGATGCAGCACGCGTAGGTGGTAAATAACATTTTGTTGGTGTGTTGGCGTTGTGGTGATTCTTTATCTCTCGCTTCCTCTCTTGTCTCTTGCGTCTCCTGCATATATACCGTCCCCGTCCTCCTGCGCTCCGCCTCCTAATCCCACCACTCCCGCATGCTCCCGACCCTCCCGCCAGCAACCTCCGAGTATTCTCTCGCTGACTAAACCTACTACGGCTGCTGCTTTAAAATTACAATCCCGGTTTTTCCAGCTCTGTGGGCGCTGCGCTTGAGTTACAATTCGATTCTTCTTGCTGGGGGGGGGGGGGGGGGCGAATATATTATACTCATCAGGTCCACAATATGAACGATGAGTTTACTGAAGGTACTGTAGTATTTCGTTCAAATCGACAGTCACGTGTCACGCACCCCCCTCTCGATATCGAAATTTGGCAAGGGTCACGCGTTACGCCGCCGTTTGTCGAACCTCCCAAGCGTCACACAGGGCTCAACATTGCCTGCAAGACCCAAAAAAGCCAAATTTTTCGTTTCAATGTCGAAAATTTCGCTAGTGTCACGCCAGATTTTGGCTGCTGTCGAAATGTCGAATTGGTTTTTTGGGTCACGCGTCACACCCAGTGTTGATTTGAACGGAATACTACAGTATACATGTGGTACTGTAAGGGTGGCTTTCCTTACTGAGATCCTCAAGATACCAACAGAACACACACCGATTCCAGGGGTTAGATCACGCAAGACACTGGCAGAGTGTGGACTGGCCGGCCGTTTGAATGGCTGGACTTCTGGGCGTGGCCGCATTCGCTCGAAGATAAATTTCTGATCCCGATACACGCACTGGGAAATTCTCTGAATTCGCTGCTGATTGAAAAGGGGTCCATCCATTACCGTGCTAGCCCTCGTTGACCAAATTGAACGGAAGAAAGATAAACCCATCACGTTGGCATTTTGTTTGGAGAGCTGAGTACGCACCTCTCCTGCGTTTCAAACAATACAAGTCCTCATGACTAAATGGAAGGTAACCAATTGCGTTCTTCCACCCCGTACACAATTTGTTGGGGGGCTGGCGGTTCGGTTCCGCCCGGCTTTGCTAGTATCTTCATGTTTTAAATCGCTGCTGGCCTCATTTTGATACAACTGCACTTCACACCCCTTTTTCAATGGAAATCGGCATCAGGAATGAACAGTTTGAAGCTGTCTGAAGGCATGCTCCAGACGGATTGGTTCGGTTTCGGTTTCTTTCCCCCTCGGGTTTGAACCGTGTCACGAAAAAAATATTCCCTTTTCTCCTCTACCATCATTGTCATCTCACATCGTCCTACGTTTCACATAATCATTTTCCAACCCACCAACCGGTTCAGTCCTGCGCTGTCTTGCACCTTGATTCGTCACCCTTCATGTATCCACACACAGACCTGAATGCACACTCCATTCGATCTCCGGCATATTGACAGGCCACGCATTCGACCTGGATTGTTGACGCGTCGATTCATCCACCATTCCAGGACGCAATAGTGCGTGGTGCGCTTCTGAAGTCGCAGTTTCGCTCCTTGTGTACGCAAAACTCCAGTCGGATTCAGGATTGTTTTTTGTTTTTTACTTATGCTCGATGGGGTGGAATTGTAGCTGGCTGTAATAGTTTATAGCCAATTTCAAAAGTTTGTACGGGTTTTACGAAACGGTGATGCTCGATTTGTGCTTACCTTTATTTACTGATTTACTCCACTGCACGGCATCATGGCTCACGAATCCAAGGGATTCCGTTCAGCTTTTCCCTCGTACCACAATCTCTTGAATATAAAACCTTGGAAATGGTTGCAGAATGGTAAATCAATCCGGGCGAGGCGTTGCTGGCTGTGGAGCCCGTTCCACAGCATAAATAACGGTAAGCACAAAACGAGCACCACCCCTCCCGTACAAACTTTTGAAATCGGCTGTAACATTATTAGTTTGTACGCCCCTTGAGCTTTTTAGTTGAATATCTCACTGCGTGCAGGCAAATTGGGTGCTTATTCACAGATAGGCGGTTACTCAACGACACCCACACCACCCATTCAAAGAAGAAGACACAAGTTCCGTAGTGACCTAACATTCTCACCTCCTCAATTCTCAGGAGGAAAAACACACAGGTGTCAATCCGGTAGATATACACACCTTGAAGACTGGTTAAAAAAGATTCACGGGCCATGATTTCACTTAGATACACAACTGAACTATCGGGCAGATATATGGTTACTCCTAAAAATACACCACTATCTCGACCTGGGCTCTGAGGCATGTCTTTTTGATTGTTTATTATTATTATTTATTTTAGCGAAGTATCCCGTTGAGCAACACGTCCGGTTCTGGCACAGTGTGTCCCAGAAAGATTGAAACAAGGCTGACGTTGGATCTCACTTGAGAGTCTGAGAAATGATTTAAAAAAATATGTTTTACGGTCGTTGGCGAAGACTGAAAAGAAAGGAGCGGTGTTAAGATGGGAGTGAGAAGCGCTGGCTCCCGCTTCTCAAGTTCCTTCGCTCCCACCACTCTATCAACCCTCCGTTACTCGTGAATGGCCTTAATTTATGTCTCCGATGCACTTGTCCCTTGGGATCCCAATTTCAACCGAGCAGTCGCGAAGACAGAGGACACTCGTCCTGAAGGCGGGAGATGGGCGCTAATGCTAAACGGCTTGTTGTTGCCCACCCCAGGTCGCACTTTGTATCGGGTTTACACCTCCATGGGAAAGGTTCTCGAGACGCAGGCAAATCGCACTGCCCACAGTTTTGGCTTGGGACCGCTCCTCGTTGCGCAGAAAATTAAATTATATTTCGGAAATGGTGAAGAACTAGTTCTACAGCTGCAATCTCTGCACACTTCCATCCCACCGATACTCGAGAAGGGCTGCCGCAAGCTTATGAGATATACCCTCCCGTGTGTGTTTTATATGAGGTGAAAAGTAAATCCAACCGTGGTACTCAGAACTGAATCTGCCGATACCCACTATCAGGCCTTCAAGGATGTCGTGGAAATTGTTACCCTCCTTCCTGGGCTCCATGCTCTATTGCTGCATGCAAAATATACAGAAAGTCCAACCTCAACAGAAGATATTTCTTTCCTATGGAGTCGGGCTAATGTTCCCCCTGATGATAAATGGAAATTCTGGAAAAAAAGTGGCTGCAACTTGCTTGGCCAAAACCACGATCTCGACACTCGTGGACAGTACCATCCCATTGCTCACATCCTGTGATACTGGAGGGCTCAGTGTGATTGAGCGATTATTAGTAGTATTCTGTCTTTTAACGAATGCACCAGACTGAGCATGGCTAGGATCATGATGTTTATGATGCTGAGAGTCTCTATCCCGGGCCAGACACAAATCAAAGTTCAGATTTATGCAAAGACGCAGTAAGTGCACAAATGATTCGGGATTTCCGAACCTCACGGGAAGTTACAGACAAGTGCAATGATGGTACACACAAATTCACCACCCCTTACGGAAACAAGCAGCTCAAAGAGCGTGAACTTGCCTTCCATGAAAAGGAGAGTGGAAATCATTCCGACACGCTGAATGCTATTGATTGGCTGGCATGGTCATATCATGCACCAGGCCAATTTAGGCAGGCACAGGTTCTACGAGTTTGGGCGTTTGAGAAGCGAAAAAGGATTCTGGGAGATGATCATCCAGACACTCTGCAGACCATGACTAGTCTGGTGTTTACATACTACCAATTAGGCCAGTCTATGTCCAGAGCCAACAAATTTGACTTGCCGTGGATCTGACCCCGAACTGCATGGATCCAAATGCAAAAAAAAAAAAAAACATCTGACGCTGATTGACCTGTTCACGCCTCGAATTGGGCCCTTGATATCTATGAAATGTCAGTCATAACAAATAATAAGTCGGGGATACTGATGAATGGGAGTTCATACAGGCATGACCAGGTCCAACCTTTCGATTGGATGTTTGGGATATGTTGAGTCAATGGAAGTGAACGCCTGGAAACAAATGGCAAGTAACCTGAGGTGGGGTCAGTGAAAGTGACGCCAGCGTGACGCCAGTGCCGCCCCGTGTGACGCCCGTTGGGCGAAGATTGACGCCCCCATGTCACGTCACACCTTCAACTGACGCCAAGTGATGCCCTGAAAAAAATGTTTTCGAGTTAATGGTCATAATATAAACATAATATTGCCCATAATGCACGTGGAACTGTCTCAGTTTGTGTTTCTGCTGATATATTCCAAAAATAGTCAAAAGATCGGGATACCTAGAGTCCGGCCCAGCTGCTGCATTGGGCAACTTGTCTGCCCACAGCTTGTCAAATATTTGATACACAACCATTATACTAGTAGGACAGTGTTTCATTCGTTGATACAAGTCCTTGGAGTAAATACCGTTTGACATGCTCTTCAATTGACAGTCTTCAAATGTGCATCCCGTGCGCAGTAAATATCATTTCCATGGTCATGTACCATACAAAGTTGAATGCTTATAAAGTGGCCAGTTCCTGCTCTGCTAGGTCAGGCATGAAGGAACCATATAGTCCAATGTTGAACTTGAACTACACCTCAGTGAATTACAGTTGAAGCCGGCATTGGGCAAAAATTGAAGTGATGCTGGAGGTCAGCTTCCAAAATCTCTCTGGAATGAGTTATTGTAACCCATGAACTGAGAGTAGTTTTTTTTTGCTCAGTAGTACATTGGACCATTGCCGGCACCGATGTCCCAATTGCCGCCCCGTGTCACATTGACGCTGTCACGGCATTGGATTGACGCCATCTCAAAGTTGTATTGACGCCACCTGACGCCCCTTGACGCCCCCCTTGACGCCCTCTGCCGCCTCTCTGACGCCCCCATTGCGCCCTTTACGCCCTCCTGACATACTATTGACGCCCTTTGACGCCCCCCACTAAGGTATATCGTGAAGTTTTATGGGCCTGCGGGTACATTGTGTGCGTTCAATGTATGTCAAAGATCTGTCTCATTGATTTTGAACCCAACACAGTGCTCTGATAACAGCCGGGCTCCTCAAAATGGAAAAATATTTTACGAGTGACGCCCCCAGGCGTCAAGGGCGTCACATGGCGTCAACATGGCGTCAATTTCACGTTGCCCACTGAGGTTAGTCCTGTGGCCAGATGGTAGTTGTCAATTTGCGTCGAACACCGATCAGTTGAATTCATTATTTGGCCGAGCTCATTGGCCACACCGGCAGAGTTTTTGGCATCGTTGTATTTAAATATGGCACGAAGGACTGATGGCGTAGGTCGCTTCATCGTGCAATTAATTTTGGCGTCTGCGTGGCCAGCAAAGAATATTTTGTCAATACCTCGCTCCACGTTTTGAATAATGGCCCTCTGACCTATTCGGACCACGGCGGATATATGAGAGTAATTCTACTCACTGATTCAGAATACCATCGGTGGATGCGTCAGTCAACGTCAGTGCAATCCTGACGCAGAGCGGCTGTGCAGTGACGCAGAGCAACACACCATTGACGCTGCCCAGCGCACGCTTGGTGAACCATGACTTCGGGTGAGTTGTTGGGATGATGAGCATTCAATTTGGATAATCCAACCAACAGGATACCATTCGTGGAGCCGTGACAGTGTGGAGGTTGAACGGTGGAAATTTTTTTTGGGGGGCTGTCCGGACAGAAAATCGTTGAGAATGTAAACGGTGACCTTCCTGTTCAGGTTTTTCTATTGCATTGATTGCAAAATGGTACAATAACCCATAATGAATGCCCTTGGATGCTCAGGGGTCATTTCACGGTTTATGCACTCGAGACAGTACTTTGCCGTAAGCCTATTTCCTGAATAACTTGTTTAAAGTAGAAATCAGCGAGTTAGGGTGATTACGAGGCATTATTGGAACTCTAATAGAGTAGTTTAATACATTCATCTCAAGTCTATCTGTGGATGCGTCGGTCAACGTCAATATGCAACTGACATTGGGGGGCTGTGCATTGACGCGCAAATAGTTGTGAAGTGTGCGTGCGCAGCCGGCGGACTTTGTAAGCTGACTGGGACTCATGATGAATGTATTTGAGTGGTTTGAAGCCTAGATATCTCGAAACAAAACATCCTACCAGCCTCAATAACACCGTCAGCGTGCGAATAATAGCGGCGCAAATTGTTTCAACATACATTAATATTGCTTTCTTGTTCTGCCCATCACAATTCAAAGCAAAATAGATCGGCCAATTACAATGTTGAGGTCACCTTAGAAAGTTTGTGGCATTGGCAATGCTGTCAGTGTCAACAGACGACATCGAGTCTTAGTCTATATGATCGAGAGGGAGGCCAGAGTGAGATCGGATTCATTGTGTCTACGCACGAGGTCAAAAATATTGGCCCAGAGGCTAGACGGAGCAACATTGAACGGCGCAACATTGCCAATTGACGGCGCATACAAAGTTGAAGTTGGCCGTTCAAGTTGAATTGACGTTGGTGACGCGGACCGGTCACACTGACGCTGCGTCACGGCGCAAGACCGACGCAGATCGACGCAGATTGACGCAAACAAAAACTGCAACTGACGTTTGTGGTTGTGACATTGACGTTTTACTGACGTTGATTGACGTTGCACAGACTTTCGTTTTTTTAACACCCTTACCACCGACTATATGCATCTCTTGTGGTGCCAAAGGATGTGTTGACTAACCCCACAGATGCCCATGAAAGGTTGGAGGTCAAGGACAGCACTTCAGTACAGTTCGGCCACTAACGCAAATTCAACTGACGCAGACTGACATTGCATGCGTCAAACGTCGGTGCTGCGTCAAAATCTCCTTGCCCACCTCAGGCGAGTTTAAACCTCTGATGTGACCGTCAAATTCTGACATTTTGCGGATGAATCGAATCGACGAAACGCAAGAAGTCATTGCGAGGATACGCATGGCCATAGACAAGTACGACAGCAGCGCGAGTAGGACGAACAAGACGAGGCCGAGCTCGACGAGACTCCACAAACAAGTCAAGTCCATTCGGTATCTTGGAGGTTTGGAGCGCCCGATCGTCTTTTCAGTTCCATAACCTTCGAGGAGTATTTTTACTTGGTCGGAATCGCAGTTTGATGCTCCGCGATTTTATTTTAGAACAGTTTCCTGACGATCGGGTCAGTTATGCAGGTAAGTAAAATTGACTGACTTTCCGCGTCAACTTACCATTAGATCTGACCATTCAAGTGCCTTCACGTCACTTATCAATCTCTTGAAGACTGGCGGGGCCTTCGGGACATTCTCCGCCGTACCCCAGCTTCCACGGTAACGCTCGGTTCGACAGTGTGCTGTTCAACTCCGATTCTCCCGGAATGTGATTTGGCCGGATTTTCGCATTATTTTGCTGCATGCCGGAATCGTAACGGCAGTTCGACGTCGTCCTAGTCTGTGTGTTCCGCCAGAGCAAGTGGAAGCCGAGGACAGAATGGGCTGGCTGCCAAGTGCACGAGGAAGGTAAGCCATACTCACTCTGCTCATGGACGATGTGATTCGTGGTCTACTGACGCCGGTCAACGAGAGTGGGAAGGAAATATACATTTCCAAGTAGATACAGCAACATGTTTTTACCGACTGGTAAGTACTAGGCTCAAATATAAACTTCTGGCATGTATTGCTGGGCCAAGCAAGGGGATAAGTCTGATAGAGTCTGATAGAACTTACCGTGTCTGATATGTCTCACCTTGAAACCTGACCATGTCTGATAGCGCTCACCGTGAAACCTGACAAGGCCTGACTAGACCGTCAGGCGCAGTCAGGTTCTGATGATGCAAATTTGAATTTTCCGACACTGGTTGTTCCGCCTAAAGCGTATTTGCATCGGACAGCAACCCGGGGGTTTGCAGTATTTGACACGTCGCGGCAACTGGCGGTGGGGGCGTTCGTTAGTTCGTGAAAGTGAAAGTAAAGTTTGCTTAGCAGTCTCGTTCATCATTTCTTTTGTCCCTCGATGCTGTACTTACACAGCTCACATCATCAGTGCTTGCGAAACCTAGAAGCTCGCGCTCAACAGCTGATGTCTATTTTAGGTCCGTCTTAAATCCGATGAAAGCTGTGAGTTCAGCGTTATATTCTTCTCTCCTTCCTTTCACGCCATCCACGACGATCCATGGACAGCGAGCTCCACGAGCATCCCGAGTTCCCCTCGAATTCGATCCCCGAGGATCCTGAGACCGTATCGTGAGGAGTTTCTAACTGGCTAATCTCATCGACGCGGCTCCTGAGGCCCGGCGCTTAATCAAGCTACGGCAGCACCATGTTTTCCCGCTCACAGCACTTCGTGGTCGCTGGAGGTACCTTCTACAACGTTACGAACTACAATACCGTTCAATCTGTGCCGTCTGGTATGCATCTTCTCGCATCTGGTAAATATATATATCTAATACCAGCCAGATTTTCGCTGGATTCCTCTGGGAGACATAGACCTGCTGCGGGAAATACGACAGGAAAATATGATTGTCGACTACCAACGTGAACGGCCTCGTGTGAGACGTGTGTATACCGCGAAAATAGAAGGTCGACAGTCGGACGTGACCGTTGCCATATATCAAGGGGACGGTGCTCAAGAGGCGCATCTATATATATTGTTCTTCTCGCAGTATTCACTCATTATGTAACCCTTTCAGGAATGGCGGGAGGACATGGAACGCTACTCACGGCTTCGGTACAAATAGAACTAGGCTGCTCAGTATTAAACTTACCTTTTCAGCCATCCAAATATCGTTCAGCTGTGCTGTTTCGCAAGTTCGTCAACGATGCATGCTGCGATCTTCAATGACGGTATGTATCAATGTTCCGTTATTCACCCAAATTGACCCTCAATTAGATTTGATACCGTTCGGGCATTTCCTGGAACTGTATCGCCATTCACCAATGTTGACCGTGTATATTCACGGAGTTTGTGTATGTACATCTGTCTTACCCCTCGCCTAATTCCTTATTTTGCTTCCAGAGCACGGAGTTCCAAGTATGAATACGCAAACCTGTGGTCCGGTCCCTGACATTGTCTTAGGCAGTGGCACATTATTTCAACTCCGCCTTTCAACAGCAACTGGTGGGTCCAACCACCTGGGTGGTACCTGACTTCTTAACGACTCCAGGATATCAACCAGTGTACATTTTGGATACGTCGCTCAACTGGCCGGCTCTGCGCGGACCTCATACCCAGTGATAGTTTTTATTTTTATGCTGTGGATGAGGTATCCCACGTACAAGGATTCACTTCCTTGAATGCAGCAGGTCAAGAGGCCGTGGTCATCGATTCTCTGACATTAGAACAGTATCATGCAGTATGCTCTTTGATTCTGTCACGGTGTCGAAACATCACCATATCCCCCGATATGACAGTGAATCTTGGCGCAGTAATTACCTCTTCTTCGAGCGATCCACTGGAACTCCCGGTTGAGATTGTGTCTTTACCGGATGCAGAGTGTTCCTGCGGTGATTGGGATGGAGCAGACGGAGAGGCCATGGCGGATGGATGGACCCGGTAATTCATTCTGTTTTGTCTGAAAGGCGATATACTCTAATCAGGTGTACCCTAGTTTCAACTCCAGTGATGTAATACAACGCACACTCTCATCCGGCATGTGGAACCTCGCTCCTGAGCGGTGGTCGCTCAGCCAAGCAAATTACATTTTCAGTCGCCTCGGAATCACATCCAATTTTGAGAATTATCGTACGTTTCAAACCTGTGCTTGGTCTTACTTTTGCAGTAACCCCTTAACTAGTTGTTGTGGATGAAGTCGATTTTAGAATTGAAATTTCGGCGGCTGTGGTAGACGGTCCCTCCGGCTACCTATTTCTTTGCCCAGCAAAGGACCTCCAAACCGGGCCATCGTCATTCAGATGGCCAGACTGCGCTGCGTACTGGTCCCTTGACCCAGCGGGTGTCGAACGTCTCACTACAGAGGAGGCCATAAGTCTCGGATTCCCATCCATTGAGCTCAAAATCATTGTCTGGGGACGATCATGGATGCTAGTGTTTACGCCGGACTCCGTCAATTCCACCAAGGCAAAGGCTTTGATCCAGTTAGCCAAGATGTTGCACGCCATCTTGGAGACCCACTTTTCCAAATATCCCTGAGCTGAATCCTCCATTTGCCCACAGTGAGCCCACACAAGCCGTGAAAATCGAATTTGTTATTTCTGACAAAATAATTAGTAGATCCTGATGGTCAAACGGAGGCATCCAATCTCTACGAGGATATACCCCCGATACTGTTTCTTATGTGATGTGGGGTTGCATCCCACGTATTCCAATGAATGTAAAATAGGGACTTGTATTTCGTGATTTAACCGGTGTCTGTTAAACTTGGCTTGAAAATTCGAATGCTGGTGTGACTTCTCCGAATATTGCTGCTAACTGTGGTGCTCATGAAGGGACAAAACATCGATATATATTACTTTATCTGGGATTCGGGCTCCCCCAGAAGGCCGAAGGTGTTTGGGATCGAGTGCGGTAAAATGAACCCAAACACAAGTTCAAGTTCGAGATTCAGCGCGGGCTGTACAAAATTCAACATCCCTGGCACCAGGAATTGGCAGTTTTTCTGAATAATCTACATTTTGATGGTTCCTCGGACCTAGCCTGGATGCCATCAGTCCAGGTTTGGAGTAATATATCCGCCGGTGGAAAGTTCGTTGGCGGCCACCAATGGCCGCTACCAGTCCTTGGCGGCCGCTGGCGGATATCAAGGGGTGTTGTTGGCTGATGCTTCCCAGGGGATGCCAAGATAAGAGAACGTCTGACGGCTTTCAAGTCCATGTGGATCTAGTTGGCAGATGGCAACCAGGTACCGTTTCTTGTCAGTGCCTGCAGGTCAACAGCCATTGTACCAAGTTGGTAGGGTCAAAGGACTTTCTTATTGAATTCATCGTCATCCTTTCAGTTATAGCCGGGGGAAATGCTATCGTTCGGAGAACTCTCAATCAAATTTGGAAGCATCATCCGAATTCGAGGCCAGTTTCATTGCACCAAATTTTCGTTGACGTATGGCACTACCTCGGTCACCGAGCAAATAATATTCTTTGTTGGTTATGGTGCAATGCTGCGCCGAAGAATGGTTCTCGAATGGTTCAGAAAAACAGAGAGCTATCTGCGACTTTCTGGGCAGAAGCAACAGGGGAGTAATGGGTTTACTTATCAACAATTTCAAGTTCGAGTAATTCTGTAGCCACTGATGTCTCCTTTTATACACCGTTGTCTGCATCTGTAGTTCATTTAGATGCCATTTGACAAGGGGTTTCAACTGACGGCTCCTCACTAAGTTCATTTGCCTCAAACATTAAATTGAGATTCAGTTTATGGTGTAAGGTGGTTGTGAGATACGTGAAAAATACTGTAAACTCTGGCTCGTTATTTAGGACCCCACACTAATAACTTGCCACATGCTTTTCGGGCGGTATGTTCAATTAGGGGATATATCTCACACTTTGTCCTCGTGTTACTGATCCTCCCATACGCAGGCGCGCCTCGAGCTACGGTCATCCCCGAGCCGGGCGTAGGTGCACGGTGATTCTCGAGCTCCCAAGTCATGGAACGGAGCATCTAGTAAATAGGCTTCCTCCCACAAGCATTTCATTCTCTTGTTTCTTTTTTCTTTACAAATGCGGACAAAAAAAAAAGGCGGAAGTTCGCACGATGATCCTTTTCTGTGTGCTAAGTTCAATATAGCAGATTCCCATCCCTCTAGGGGGGCCAGATTGGCTGACTTTCAACCTATCTGGCAACCTGGGATAGGATGTAACCCAACGCTATCTAGGTTGAATTTCACCAGCCCTAGGTTAAAATATAGATTGTTCTAGGTTGACGCGTTTAGGATGATGGCTAACCTAGAACGGTCATTCTTAACCTACATCCCAGCCCAAGATTCCGGCGAATTTCTAACCTATCGTAGCATACTTTGTGTAACCTATGAGCATCCAATTAACAGTTGATTTCTACACACCTCGACAGGTTGTTTCTCATTCACTTTTGTCGCAAATTCTTAGGTTGTTATTCATTCGAAACTCGGCTGAATCTTAGGTTGTCATTCATTCAAAAATTGGCTGAATCTCAAGTATATTTTAGGGCATAGAATCGATACATTCGTCGGCGCCACGAGCACGTCGAGGCGCAATCGCGGCTTCGGCGCGAGACAGATCAGGAAACAAAGGAAGGAACAAATGCGGCTAGTGTTACGGCTTCAGTGATCTGATCGCGCGTACACAAACGAAGCGGCTTACCTCCACTACTCGTCGTTGTCCTCCTCCTCGTCGGCGCTTGCTCCGTTCCCGCTGGCGACCGGCTCCTCCATGTCCTCGTCCTCGTCGCTGTCTGTGGCTCGCCTCTTCCGAGCCGTCCTCTTCGCCTTTGCCGGCGCCACATTGCGTGACTTGGCGGTGACGGCCTTCTTCTTCGACGCCGCTTTTGCGGCTGCACCGACCTTCGCGAGCTTCCTCTGCTTACCACGGGGTGCGTGGGGGTCGCGCTTAGCCGCGTTAGCCTTGAGATACTGGTACTGGGCCGGGACAGGAATCCAGTTATTCTTGTAAGCACGATTGCGCCGATTCTTGATAAATTGCTTAACAAGCTCTTCAGTCGCCCAGTCGTTCTCGAATTTGGCGAGGTACGGGTGCCTCGTTCGAGCCTAGATGTGAACTGCAGGTGTCCGATATCACAGCAGAGCAGAAAGGACTTACCACCTCAAACAGTGACGCCTTTTGGTCGACCGGGATCTGCTTCCAGGGGAGTTCCCAGTTGATACGCGCATTGAGGGCAAGATCACGGACGTTACGCTTGAGCATCGAGCGCTTAGCTACGGCTCAAATACAGCTGAAGGAGACGTACCAGCAAACATTTGTAAGCCTCCTCATCTGCAGCGCTGCGGTCAAGCTTCATCGCCGTCTTGATACTGAAATGGGTTCCAGCAGTACCCCGTGGGCGAGAGATCCATTCTTCCTCGGTCGCGGCCGTGCCGTTGCTGCCTTTTGCTAGCGCCGCAGCGAGCTGAGCCTTGAGCGCGGCGTTCTCCTGTTCCAACACGCCTGTGGGTACACATTACAATGTAAGCTGGGTCGAAGGTAAAGGGAACACAACGGCTTACTGTTATTTTGCCCAGCTTGGGCTTCAGCATCGTCTGCTGGCTCGCTGGCACCATTCCCGGCATCCAAGCGCGCCTGGAGCTCGGCTACCTGCCGCTGAAGGTCGGTGTTGCGCTTTTCCGACGATTCTAGGTGCGCTGCCTGCTTGACAAGCTTCTCTGTATCTCTGGTGAGTCCGTATTCCTTGAATAGCAATAGGATTGACCTTGCGCCGCGTCGTTCTCGATGCGAGCATGGACAATGTCCAGGGTATTGCATCCCTCGATGTTGTACTTCTGCTCAAGCTCGTCCAATGCCCCAGCAGTAGAGGCCTGTGGTGCATGGTTTTCGTTGTTCTTCAAAGCTTTCTTACGCGGTGCAGTGTCAGCCAACGGCTTCGCAACAGGGGGACGACGATTGGTACGTGAATTTGTGGCCATTGAACAGGAGATGAGGGCTGACGATGAGGACAGATATTGTGGGGTGGTGGGTCAAGTTAGAGAATTTTTTTTGTTGTTTGTTTACTGCGGCTCCGATGATCGTCGCCGCACGATGATTGTCGTTGCACGTGCGGCGCATTGCATGTGCCTTCCGCCTTAAGCTTCCCCGAATATACTGATTTTGTCCTCTGCGCCCATGGCCCCTCGCGAGAAAGTCCTTTGTGCTTGCTGTGGAGTGCGAATATCTCACCAGCGTGAGCGCGAACACCGCCGAGCCGCAAACTCACAGCCATATCCTACTCCGACTGGAGTGTATCAGTCCAAGCAGCGCCGCATATTTGGGCCCGTATCAGAGCCGAGCGAGCCTAGCGAGCACGAATCGGAAAGCTATGGCATTGAAGCTGGTCCCTCACGCACTTCTTCCTCAGAAACGGATCCCCAGGATCTCCCGGATTCTGACCTCGAGCTGGATGAGCAGAACGATACGGACATGGGCTTTGAGCTTACAGCCGACACTGAACTGGGGGGTGCAGCTGGCGATGGCGAAGGCAGTGAGGATATTGATGCTGCATTGCATGTGGAAGGGCTCGTGGCGCCAGGCTTCATCATGCAGGAGCACTGGAGGGACGGAAACTCGAGATTTCGCTCGAATGTTGGTGGAGAAGATATTGATTCGGACGATGATTTCGAGGAGGGAACGGACAGCGGAGAGGAGCTCCGAGACGAGGATAGTGAGGCAGAGAACTCTGACGACGACCCAGATATCTTCGATTGGGATCAATTTGAAGCTCCCGGACTTTCAGCATGGGATAAGCTTGGGGAGTCGTTCGACTCTGAGGCTGCCACTGGTCCGTTCACGCCTCTCGTTTGCATAAGTCTCAAGCTCAATTCCTGACTTGTTAGCGCGCAAGCTCAGTGCCTATGATTTGGCCATTTGTAAAGCCTTCTCGTACAAAGTTCAAACAAATACGACAGACAGAGCATTCAAGAAAATACCACACGCATTCCCCCAGGATCCCCCTCTTCCCAAACTCGACGCCCTACGTGCTCGAGTCAATTTTTTGGCCGGCTTTAAGCCCCAGATATACGACTGCTGCCCGAATTCCTGCTTATGCTATGTTGGCCCGCACAAAGATCTGACGGCCTGTCCGCATTGCAAAGAGAATCGGTTGCGCGCAAACGGGAAGCCCCGAAAGAAATTCACTTACATCCCCATCGTCCCCCGACTCGTCGCGTTTGCAGCTAATGTGGATATGGCGGAAAAGATGCAGTATCGCGCCGAGCACGAGCACAAACCGGGCGTCACCACGGATGTGTTTGACGGCTCACACTATCGGTCCCTTCGCACGAAGAATGTTGAAATAAACGGGAAACAGCAGAAGCACAAGTATTTCTCCGATCGGCGCGATATTGCATTGGGCGCGTCATGGGATGGATTCGCACCATTCAAACGCCGCAAGAAGACAGCGTGGCCTCTCATCCTTTTCCTGTACAATCTACCACCTGAGTTGCGCTTCCTGCTGCAGTACATCCTCGCGCTCGGTGTCATCCCTGGGCCGAACAAGCCTAAAGACTCGGATTCGTTCCTGTGGCCGGCTGTCGAGGAGTTACTCCAGCTGGCCACTGGAGTTCGCGCATTCGACATTCTCTCCGGCAAATTGTTTGCTCTTCGGGCATATCTCATTCTTGTCTTCGGCGACATCCCGGCGGTCTCCATGTTCATGCGCATGAAGGGGCATAATGGTGTCTCCCCTTGCCGTATGTGCAAAATCATCGGTCTTCGCATTCCGGCCGCTCGTGGCACGGCCCACTACGTCCCGTTAGATCGTTCCTGTCATCCCGAGGTACAAGCAGATCCCACTGCCATTAAGGTCTACGATGCGAGTGACCTACCAATGCGCACTCATGCGGAGATTATTGCTCAGGGAAAAGAGGTCGAGGCTGCAACGACTAACGCTGAAGCTGATCGACTGGCAAAGAGATATGGCGTCAAAGGTGTTCCAGTGCTCTCATACCTCCGCTCCCTATCACTTCCTCGCTCATTTCCTTACGACTTCATGCACCTTATTTGGGAGAATCTCATCAAGAACCTGACGCTGCTGTGGACTGGCGAGTTCAAGGGTCTGGATGAAGGTGCCGAGGAGTATCAGCTGTCCAAAGCAGTGTGGGAGGCGATCGCCTCGCGAACGTCAACTGCTTCGGATACCATACCGTCGGCATATGGAAGCCGGATTCCAAACATTTCCAAGGATCGTCCGAACGTGTCGGCAGAGATGTGGTCTTTCTGGACCTTGTATCTTGGGCCCGTCCTCCTTCGCCGTCGTTTCAAGCATGTGAAATATTACCGCCACTTTGTGAGCTTGGTCCGTCTCTTGAACTTATGCATGCAATTCTCGATCTCGGACCAGGAGATCGAGATCGTACGGGCAGGTTTCATTGATTGGGTGGAAACATATGAAAAGTAAGTACGCCCGACATCTGACTTTTGCATTTTACTAACCATTTTTTAACAGCATCTATTTTCAAAGCGATGTCGAGCGTATGAGTGTCTGCCCCCTCACAATCCATGCTCTCCTCCATATTGCAGACGGTATCAAATTTTGCGGACCCGTATGGTGCTACTGGGCGTTTCCCATGGAGCGATACTGTGGTAGCCTCCAGCCGGGAATCCGGAGCCGCAGGTTTCCATGGGCATCCATCGACAGATATCTTATCGAAACCGCCCAACTGATGCAGATAAAGACTGTTTACAACGTGGCTCGGGAACTGTCCTTAGCGGGCCCGCCGTTAGATATCCAGGGTTCGTTTTCTGATGCCAATTGTGAGAGCATTTCTTTTCCCCAGCTTTTGTTTCTGACGGTATAACAGATCCTACCTGCATCCTGTTACCTCCCAAATCCCCAACCCGACCAGATACTAATCAGATTCATTCCATTTCTGTCGCTCTATCGACGAGAACGGGCGACAAAGTTGGACAGATAATGAAAGCACTCAAAAGCGCGACCGTGGAGGAATGGGGCAAGGTACGACGGACAGATTCCGAGGCTGGTGACACGATGCGGTCATGTTCGGTTGGCCACTTCGCTGAAGACAGCCGAGACGCGACATATGTCCGAGTGCGTGATCCAAATTTTACTCGGGCAAAGCAGTGACTATTTTTATTAGTACGAGATGTTGGTCGATCGAAACGTACAGTACCGGAACAAGCGCGTGGAGCTTGAGCTTCAAACATTCTACGGGCAACTGACCCATATTTATCGGATTCACTTCCCTGATGCTCGTCAAGCGCTGGAAACCAAGGGTCCCACCTAATACATCCTGGCTGCCATTCGCACATGTGTCCTGCAACCCGCAGACCCGAATCTCGATGGCCTGGATATTCACTTCTATTCGCGTCCGGGAGCCTTGGATCTTATTGATATAACAGCAGTGCAATCACTCGTTGGACGAGTGAAAGATGTTAGTGACGACTGGGCAATCATAGACCGTAGCGGCGTCCTCGCACGGGCCGAGTGGGTGGGCGACGAAGACGATTGAGTCGTTCGATACTTCTCATTTAAATATATTACTTATTTTCGGACCATTTTCTTGTGATTCTCATAAAACATGCATATGGGGGTGCTGATACTGTTGAAGTGGAAGGACTGGACAGTAAGAGTGTCTGCATGCCCAACTAACCTCAGTAGTTGCAGCACGCATAATGGATTTAAATTGTACACAAGATCCATCCTTTAATTATTCGTCCTGGCTGGATGGGACCGTTGTTGTATCTGTGTCGACATTCCACACCACCGAGCCCGAATCAGATTCCGTCATGTCTGCATCCTCACTCCCTACCACCATATCCTCCAGCTCGTTGAGTAGATCCCTCAGGCACTGCAAATTTTCGACCAGCCGTTGCGCAGTCTGCGGAAATTCTATCTGGGGGCGCCGGGCAGCTTGAAGGAACGCGAACAAAGGCTGGAGGTGCTTCTTGATTGCCTCATCGAGTGCCTTAGCCTCCAGGATGCGCCTTGTCGCGAAATAATTGCGCTCAGCAACTGTGACGTCGATGTGCCGCGCAATTTGTTCGTGGGCAGGAGTTTCCGGGACATTGGCATTCATCTGCTCATTCGAGCGCAGGAGACCCAAGATTTTTTTCCAGGTCTCGCTGGAGATGGCGTGGTAATCCAGGGACTTTGGATCGGGCCAGACATAGCTGCTCAGAGACTGAGATCCAGCGACAGACTATGGAGATTAATCCTTAAGCTTACCTGTCTCGGTCAATCCTGCCTTGGTTCATTGCAAGCACATCCTGGACAAAATCCGCTGTCCAGCCGCCACCGCTGTTGGGCTCGCCCTTTGACATATTTAGCTGATGGTGCGCGCGCGCGGAGATGAGGGAACAGATCAAGAGCTGCGAGCTGCAGTCACACGAGTCACACAAAATATCGATGACCTGATTTGGGTTCCTAGAGACCCAGAATGGTCGTTAGAGCGGGGAATTTCACATAATTGTGACGTTCGACTGCTTTTGACTGAAAATGAGTGGTATTTTAATGTTTCATAGCCTTTGGTGTTTTTCATCCTAACATAGGTTGATTTGAGCCTAGGTTGATTTTCAGCCGCAGAAGCTGCGAGGACCGACCATATGAATATCCGCCCATACTAGGTTGGATTTCATAGGCTAATATCCATCCTATTATATAGGTTGGATTATTTCAACCTATGGGTAGCCTACTATAGGTTGAAAGCGTCTATTCAACCTAAAGCAAGTTGAAAAACATGCTGCGGCAGCTCCATAGTGTCCTCAGCGCGGCAACGACGCCGAATGAAGAGATTTATCCCAAATCCAATCATCTGCCCGGTGACGTTGCCATCGTCCGGTTTTGTTGGTGGCTTTTATTCGATGGCTGACTGATTCAGAGTCACAGAATAATCGCGTGAATACTCTGGGGTATCTGACAGCGCAAACATTCTTAGGGATCTAAAGAACGACACAGTAAAGTCTAATGAGAAAAATGTCAAAATGACACCCGTTCGATTCGGAAGCAGGTCCTTGCCAGACTGGTGTGCGTTATGTTTTTTTTTTCGATTCCCTGCTCTGTTTTACCAAGCGCTCGTTATTCCCGAACAAAACTCTCTGTCATAATTATTTCCCGAGCCCCGAGAAATTAATATTGTGGACCTGTCCCATCCACATCCACAGCACAGTCCTGTAGACATATCTCATCCACATGTACAGGCCCGGGAGCGAAATGGATCCATGCCGGATATGTTGAATCAGTGAAGACCCTACCAGACTCGCGCGTTCGACTCGGCGCCAGTGCATGCATCTCTTCATTCAAATTTGATGCATCTCTTGGTTTTAATTAGGTCCATACATCTTGCGGCTGATTTAACTCTGGATTTTAATGGCTGCGACTGCGGCTGTGGGCGTACAAAATATTAATATTGTCGCAGAAGTTTAAGCCAATGGCATTTGCCATTGCGCCGCTCCACGCCCCATCTGCATCAAGTCTACTTCCTTCTAGCGGAACACAGAACGCGATCGACGTGTACAACAAAGAAAATACCAGTATTCGTTCGCACGATGGGATCCGAGATGCAGCATCGAACTGGGTAAGAGAAAACGAGGAGAGGACTACAGAAAATCGCTGATACAGCTCAGATTTCACTGGTAGCACATACAAGACATCGGTGTTTACGAGCCCGCAAGATGAGATCAGGGAAGGAGCGTGCCGATAGCAGTACCCGAAGCAGGGTGGAGTCTAGTTTGGACGAAATGCAGAGAGAAGAAGTGCATGGAACCGCTTTATTGGGCAGACAGGCGATTGCAGAAAACCGGAGGCTGGATATTAAGATGAGGACTTTGCGATGGAGAAGTAAGAGCACAAGAAGCGGAAATCGGTTAGGTGGATGGAAGGAGAACGATCGGAGTCAAGCCACAAAAGAGCGCAAGAAAAAATAGACAAAAGAAGACCGTCTCGCGTCTAAGGCTTGCTCGCCCGCTTTGACGGTAGAGGAGACAGATTCCGAAGCGCAGAGAATCGAAGCCAAGACTGAATTGAAGCTGCCGCCGACCCGGCCTCGAGATAAATCGGCGTGGAGATATGATACATGTGAGATGCGATACTCGATGATACGAAACGAACACAAAAGCGGAGCCACAGGAGCTCAAGGAAGAGGAGTGGCCGGTGGTCTCGCACACACGGTAAGCAGCAGTGAAGCTGCACCAGATCGAACTCGGGATCGCTATGGGGAGCGCAGCTGAGGACGGGGGCGGGCGGCGGAGGCGAGGCGTATGGTGCATGGAGCGAGATCAGATCGAGATTGATGGAGGGCGTGCGGGCGCATACGCAAGAGTGTCGGTGCGCGCGCCGGTGCAGTGGAAGGCGTATGACGCAAGGAGCGAATAGTGAGCGATGGAGGGCGTGCAGACACATGCACAAGAGCGAGGGTGCGCACGCCGGCAATCCGTGGTCGGAACATCCAATGGCGAGGGTGGATGGTGTGGGCGGTCTCGGGCATTGGGCGTCGGCAGGGTCGGGCGTTAGTTGGGGAAGAACACGAAGCTAGGAAGCAAGGGAGCGGGCAGATCGGGGACTTCTGGGATTAGGAGGAACAAGGCGAGTGAGGGTGAATCAGAAAAGGAGTGGTTCTAACGAGAAACAGACGCCGTCATCACGGAGTCAAGACGAAGCCGTGAAGCAAGGCGACTCGGCGGGCGTCTATGCGTTTGGGGCCTGTTAGTGAGGACGAGTGTACACTGCACGCTGGAAGCGAGGGCGAAGATGGATACGCACCCGTTCGCCAACTCCGTCCCCAGCCGCTAACCCACTGGCACTGACCCACGCCCCCACTCGCGCCTCCTTCCGCCCGCCGATGATGAGCTCACAGAACACACTAGGAGGACAGAGCTAGTGTCATCGAGTATTGACCTGTGGATCTTACAGTAGATCGAGAGTGCAAGGGAGTCCGTGCGTTCTTGAAGACGGCAATGAGAGGAAGAAGAAGAAAGACGCCGCATCAGCCGGGCCCAACTTGATGCGTCGGTGGCGGCTGCATCGCCACGTCGTGCATCCTTCATCTTCTCGCTCGCCATCGCAGCTTGCCCGACCTTGCTCCGTGAAACTTTCTGGGTCTATCTTGCGAATACTCGTAATAATTATCTGGGTCGATACGTACGATGCTGCCTGAGCGCGAACCAAACAATGTCCTCCAAATGATCTTCTCGGGCTGCTTTATCTGAGTATCATTCGATCCTAATGCCCACTTGCCTTTCCTTTGTTTCGTTCTCTTTCTTAGCGCTGGGATCTCCCCTCCGCCGGGCGCATGCAACGTCTCTCTCTACCCCCATCTCCCACCCGGTTTTGTTTTGAGCACCGACCTCGATGCACTTCTCGAATCACTAATCCGCCATAGAGCTCCGATTACAACACCGCCCACGATGTATCTCGTACCCGGGGTGCAAACCCCCGCGCATCCGTCGCGCGATTCTACTCCATCCTTTCAGATCTCGCGTTTCAATACTATCCACTCGCCACTCCGTCCTCCCCTCGCCGCTTTTATCCATCTTAGCTTCAATATTCGATTCCTGCTATACCTCATCCTTCAATACCTACCGGTTGCAGACTTCTCTCGTCCAAGTCCCCACCCTCCCTGGTTCCTTGCGCTCGCGTCATCCCGATTCCATCTTACAAGTTCTAGCGATTGGCGCTTCCAGATGCCTTACCTCTCCACATTCACTTTCAAATCCCTGAGTCCCGTTCTCTTTGCCGCTTCCTGCTCTCCGTTTTGCTTCAACTTCCTGCCCGGCGTGAACTCGAACTATTGTTATCCGTCTCACCTCCAAGAATCCCCCAGTGCGCGGTCACCCGTAGGCCTTGCCTTGATTACTATTTATTTATCCCATATATGATACATCTCCTCCTCCTCGCACCGGATGTGCATCTCCCTCCTTTTCTTCCCTCGCTCCCGAACTACTGATGCTAGATATAATGCCAATATTTGGTACGGCTTCTTCCCTCTGTCTCCCGGCCGGGACACGTCCGCATGCAGGCGCCGCACTCCTTATGTGCCCGTGGCTGCGGCTTGCGTCGATCTTCGCGCTTGTCGGCAAGTCCTCTACTGTGACGTTACGCACACTGCGTTGCGCTCTCCGATTTTCTCATCGTCAAATTCCACGCCTGCTTGCTTTGGCCGTGTGTTCTGAACCGGGTGTCTCCTTTCCTCACAGTTGACTGCTGTCCACCGGCCACGGCTAGCCGCTCTGCAATTTGATTTGATTTGGTTCCTCCGATTTTGCTGGTGGCGTTCCTTTATTCATCCGCCTATGTTCCGCGCTCCGCATGCCGTTTCGAAGTGATGTAAAGACCTGATTCAATTCTTCCGCGTAATTCCCACAAATCTATTAGTATGTGCTAATCGCATACCCTTCAACATTCACCTCTCACCCATTTACTTTCAGTGGTAATGCTGCGCTGTATGCGTGCACTTTGGCTCGCGCAGGACAGGGTGGTTCGCACTTCACACGCGAATCAACCACGGTGCAGCACACCTTCTTTGCATGATAATTCATAATACATCCGAGCCCGAGTCTAAGACCGAGTCTGCTCCGTTTGCGCTCACTCCTTCTGCTACGTGCGAGCGAGGGCCTGCGTAGTACATGCAATTTTCCAGTTCAATGTAATTCGATTCGTCTTTCTCCACAAGTAGGGTCAGCTGAATTAACCCAGAGGGAAGTTGACGGATATCACTGCAGAAAATGGGACGTACAGCGCAGTCCCAGTCCTCATTGACCAAAGGGAATATAATGACACTGTATTGATCCACACCGCGCACAATTCGTTGGAGGCCTGGCGGCTGGACTTGGGCGCCATGACCTTGATTTTTTTAAATCGCTTCGATTTCCTTGTGGTCCACAGTTCTTTTCGGGTCACATCGAACCTTCCCATGAGTGCGGGGCATGCAGATTTCTCTGGGTTTGGTTTCATTTTCTCACTGTGACCAATGTAATAGATATCCCGGTCCAAGTCCTTCCTTTGTCTGAGTCCATCATTGAAATTCTGAATCATTGCAGGCAAAAAATTCGATGGGGTTGCTGTTGGAGCATTTGCTCTCGGTTCCCTCGAATTTTTTTTGGGGAAGCAAGGAATATTAAGAGATTTTTATGAGCCCAATGGAGGAAGCCTCGTTGACACAGGACCTCGTCTTCCCGAGATATTTTGACAGTTGACGGCTGGTGAAAAATAAATTGATGGAAATTGAAATTATTCGATCCAGAAGTCACCGAGTGCGGTTTTGATGGGCCAGACTACAGAGCTACTGCAGAAGTAGTGCTGCACCATTGAATATTGAATGCTGGGTCGATGCTGTCCAGTCCATGGAGTCAACTTTCTGCCAAAAAAAAAAAAAAAGACTTATCACAGAGTCGTTGGTGGGGTCGAGGATGAGAAAGAAAAATCAAAAGGAGCGGTTTTGATAATGGGAGATACTGGGCTATG
The DNA here is from genome assembly GCA_029378395.1 of Mycena leptocephala. Lineage (NCBI taxonomy): Eukaryota > Fungi > Basidiomycota > Agaricomycetes > Agaricales > Mycenaceae > Mycena > Mycena leptocephala. Next base: position 63,329 of record JARJLF010001201.1, on the reverse strand, counting down.
CATTGAGTAGACACATTCAACAGCCCACTTCACGGCTTGTACATTCGGACCATCGGGCCGAGTAATGCGGCAAGAAGCTGTATGACAGGCTGTGTATATGGGCTGTGTTCTTTGAGCACCGGCTCCTCTTTCCGAATGTCCTAGTTGAGATGTGGCTGATATTGGGATTCTGTCTAAGGCTCAACTATGACAGCAAAATCCCGCATATGCCATTGGTTTCGGATTACGGTGAGGTATGCAAGAGGATTTGAAAGCAGGAATTTATTGCATAATGAATAATATATTAAAAGCTCCACATCGTCCCCTTCACGTCCCCTAATCCTCCTCCGGATCGTCCTCTTTGCGTCTGCGCTTCCTGGTCTGCATCGCCTACGCCACCATCCAAGCCTGGTAGGCTTTCTGCAATATTTGCTAATTCTTGGGGTTGGGGAGGACCTTCTTCGATTTTTTGCGGACGGCTTGCCACGATGTCGCGGATTCATTAAACTCGACGGTTTGGTGTTCTGTGTTTGCTGGATCGCCGTAGACTTTGATGTCTTCTTGATAATAGAAATTGTAGAGGCTATCAAATATTTTATTAGAAGAATGGCAATGAAGGAAAAGAACATGACACCCGTCAAGCTCTCGCATACCTTACTATTCTCCTTGACCGTATCGTCGCCCTGCCGCCAGAAAGTGTCTTCAGAGAGCCATGAATACTTGACCGCGATGAAGCGCTTGAAACGGAACATTGAACATTCGAAAAGGAAAACACAGGAACAATGAATGCCACCTGGATATACAGTTGGAGGGTGGCCTGTATGGTTATTCCCTGGACGAGTTTGTGGGTGAGCTCGGTGATATTTTCAACCGCCGACACGGGCTCAAGGGACGCCATCACTTCTTTGGAAACATCCCAAATTAGAAATATCCGACTGCGCCTTCGGTTCCGACATTAGCTGTAACTCTGGCTGCAGATGCCAACGCTTCCGAGTCTCGGTCTGGAGATTTTGGGCTGTCTAGAAACTCTCCTCTGGCCTTCAAACTGCGCCGTTCTTCCATTTGTTTTCACGCTCTTGTCTCCACGGTACTGAAATTATTGTGTTCATGCTTTAATCACAATTCCCCAGGAGTATTTCCCCCTTATGAAGTAAAACCGACTTGGATCGCTCCCCCATGAACAAATCCTTTCTCTTCCCAGCCATCCAGGGGGAACGTGCCCATATTCTCTGCAAGAAAAAAATGTTGGGGAAACTGAAAAGACCACCGCCGTCCTAGATCGCGCGTACCTAGTTACGTGATGTTCTATTAGGCCTTCTCTTCGTCTGTATCAGGACTTTACTGGTGTCCTCCGAAGCTCACTTGACCACCCGGTCATATTCGTCAATTCGTTTGACTATGTATTTATTTAATCGTTCGGAGTTCGGAGGGCCGATGGAAGCGCATGTTGGGCAACCTCCAGAAATTAGATCCTGGGAATCGTATGCTCCGAGAAGCTCCTGGGAACGGCAGTGTTGCTGATTACGATGGCTGTGATATTGGAGTACTGTAAGCGCGCGATGCTGTTAAATAGGCGCCATTTCATTTTTAGCGTCGAAGCCTCATACAGCTTGACACCGCATGGCGTGTATCACTCTTTCTCCTCTACTCCCACCATGCCCTTCTTCGCCTCCGCCTCTGCAATCCAAATCAATGGCGGGAACTTCATGGACAATGAGACAGGGGACATAAACATCCATACCACGCAAGCACAGCTTGTGACAGGGCAAAACAACAATATACTGGGTGCACTTGACTATATTGCGCAGGGCGCGAGCCGTCAGTTGTTGGGAGTGGAAAAGAATGAACGACAGATTGGAGCCGCGAGGATATTCCCGAATGGTATGTTGCCGGTCCCTTTTAATTAACATGCTCCTAATAAAGAAAAAGATGTTTCTCAGAGGTCCCAGATTCTGAGTAGTTCACATGATTCCAATGACCACTCATCATCCACGGCACCCTCCGAAGATGTTTCTCATCGGTCTCCAATTCTTCTTTTGGAGACCTTTCGTCGCCCCGGTATAGGGACATCGTTCGTGGGTGTGCCAGCCCTGCCCAGCTTTCGATCTATATTCTCCCAATCGAACTTTAACTTCCACCACCCAAGTGCTGTCATCACAGGCAGGTATACATCCAGTCCAGGAGATACATATGGAAGTTACAGGCATCTGGAAAATAGGGCCATCGAATACCCTTCGAATGAATTTGAGCGCACTGGGAGCAGTCGCAATTACAATCCACCGCCAGCCGATTTTGGACGGGAAATCATCAATCAACCAATCTTTCCCTGGGATGGGTTACCACGGGAGCCCCAGACGAGCATTAATGGCGGGACATTTATTGGTGGGAATGTAAACCATAACCATATTCAACGTCAGGGTGAATCTGGTAAGCTCGAGCTGGCTCTTGTTGTATGTTGGCTAAACATGCTCAAAGGTTTACATATCTTGCATCGTACCATAGCTGGTGACGCCTTCCATAATTCAGCAGAGAGATATCCCCAGCCCAAATGCCATCCTGAAACGCGGACAGAGATGCTTGAGAAGCTGTGGAATTGGACACGTGGAAATTATTCCTTCCACAATAATCACGAGGATAGCAACTCAGGAAACGGAGAAGCAGAAGACACAGAGGATATTAATTGGGAGAATCAAGTCCCAGACATAGGCTTCGAGGATTGCTCGGAGAATGATGAAGAATATCTTGGGAACAGGATCCTTTGGTTGCATGGCCCAGCAGGCGCCGGAAAATCTGCCATTGCACAGTCTTTGTGTCAGAAGCTTGAGGCAGAAGGTTGCCTCGGTGGGGCCTTCTTCTTCAAAAGTGGACATCCTTCTCGTGGAAATGGCAACAAACTATTCCCTACCCTGGCGTATCAACTCAGCCGTTGTCGACCCGAATTCAAACGCGTCATTTGTCAGGTAGTGGAAGATGATCCTTCCATCACTGCTTGCTCCCTCTCTGTTCAGCTTCAGGAGCTTATTGTCGAGCCGTGCGATGGGCAAGACCTCCTTGGCCATACATTAACCGTCATTATTGATGGGCTGGACGAATGTGATGGCAAACATATTCAGCAAGAAATATTACAGTCAATCAGCAATGTTATGCATAACAGCTCTCTTCCTCTCCGATTTCTCATTGCCAGTAGACCTGAGCCTCACATTCACGAGATCTTCACTGGTTCATTAAACAGGATCCATTGTGCGTTGAATATTAACCAGTCATTCAAGGACATCCAAATGTATCTCCTTGATGAATTTGCTCGGATACGTCAAGACCACTGTGCAACCATGGCCATGGTTCCCAATCCCTGGCCTTCACCAGATATCATTAATGATCTTGTCCAGAAATCGTCGGGATACTTTATCTATGCATCCACAGTGGTCAAATTCATTGACAACAAAAATTTCCGACCTACGGAACGTCTCGGAGTCATTATGGGAATGGAAGAACCCTGCTTTGGAGTGCCATTTGCTGCTCTGAATCAGTTGTACACTCAAATTCTTTCCGAAGTTCCAGCTCGACCTCAACTTCTCAAAATTTTGAAGGTCATTCAAACCAAACTTTCTGACAGACCTTTGTCGCTCACCTCCATTGAACAACTCCTTGAACTGGAGCCCGGCGATGTACGATTGGCACTATATAGCCTACATTCTGTAATCGTTGTGCCAGAGAGAGACAATGGGGATGTATCCATCTCTCACGCTTCCTTCCGTGATTTCCTTCAAGATCCGGCACGGGCAGGAATCTTCTGTACTAGTGGTTATGAGCATGAAACAGATTTATCTCGCCATATTCTCAAGGCATTGTCATACAAGTATGAAAATCCATCTCTCAACCGACACATTTATGTTGCCTGGTAATTTTATCCAATTGAAGCAGACTGAATTTCCTAACTGAATTTATTTTTATCTGGGCTCTTAGGTACCTTGACGCCCCTGCATTCGATTGTGTGGCTTCCTCTGAGCTCACCTCAGACCTCGTAACCCAGCTTCGCTCGTTCAATCCAGACTTCTTGTTTGACTTTGGGACTGGCAGCCCACGCAATGAGATCATTGATAATGTATTCAATTGGTTGAAAGTATGTCCCGTCACACAGTCTGCAAACATTATTGTCATTTGATTTTGATTTCAGAAAAGTCAGCCACTGCCCGAAGATTTAATTCGACTCTGGGAAGACTACCAGTTCATGGATTACTGTGAAAAAATATGGGTTGAACACGGAGAAATCAAAATAACCGCACAGGATCAGAACCACTGCCGCCAGATTTTGTCGCAAACCTCCCCATCACTCATTAGGATTCTTCAAGCCTTTAGATTCATTCCATGGGGATACAACATCTCTCATGTCCTGTTCAGAATTCACTTCCTGTTGGATTTCTCCTGGGACGAGCTGAGAATGGTGATCAGTTCTCTCCGCTCACTCATAGGCAAGGAAGGGGCAGCACTTATTAGGAAACTGTTGATTGTGGCATTGGATCCCACCTGTGTTCCGGTGCCCTTTGACTCGATAATGTGGGACTCGACTTGCGGCTCTCTGCGTGTTATGCAGCAGATACTCAGGGGCGAAGTGGACAACCTTATTATGTGAGTCCTTAGATGCATTCAAATTACTGCCACCATGACTGTAATCTAGGCGGCGATTGGATGGATGGGGCTATTATCTGAGAGCGTGTCCACCCTCCCACGAGCTGCTAGAGGATCTAGAGCCTATCTTAGAAGCTCCCCAAAAAGCTTTTGTGGATGAATACTACAACGTCGTGCAATGGCTGAAAGTGAGATCTTAATTTTTTGGAATGGGAATTTATTCATGTATGTAATTTTCTTAGACATTTCCTCAACCTCCAAAGGAATTAATCTGGCATGTGGAAGAATATTTGGAGAGATCATTTTCGGACGAACTCTTGTGGGCCCAAATCTCCTATTTTGAGGCAAAATGGAGAGGATGGTATGATTCAAAAGAAAGATACCGGGCTCCAAATAGTGCAGTATATCGTAGATGATCTCTTTCTCCCACCCCACCTGGTCAATCGAAACCTACCAGTCATTTTCATCTCAGTAGATCTTGGTAGGTTATGCTGTTCGTTTTGGAAAAAAATCATATCATATATTTGTGCGGCTTGATGAAATCTCGCAAGGCGACCCAATATATATAATTTATTGATTCAGTCAGCCATACAAAGCCAAGCACATTTATGCGGTGTGGGATGCGCGACAGAACTAACTGCATGTGAAAATAGTGCACCTGAATGTGGAGAATCATTTAACTGCAATAGAGCTTCCCGGCTTGGTGATCTAAACTCCAACACGAACTCCGTGCGAGGACTTGTCCAAAAACAACACAACCTCCAGCTCAGACCGGAAGACAACGGGATCGTCTTCGTCTTTCTTGACGACGTCCCTTTCAGTGAAACTGACCCTTGAGAGGGCGAGGCATGCCCTGCCGACTGAGCTTCCTCAGGCGGTGTCGAACCGCCGATTCCAGATCATGGGTAGCGTGTTATCAACTCACTCGGCGAGGGCGATCATCCGAGATCCACGAGGACTGCGGCAGTTGGAAACCCAAGGGAACTTGTATGTCGTGGCGCGCCTGGTGGCGAGGATCCGTTGATTGCTGAGACGCGGAGATCATTCGTAGCTCTGCGCGGCAACAACGCAGGAGCAGATAGACCTCCCAAAAAGTATGGAAGCCGAAGGAAAAAAAGTATGAAAGCCGATCCGCGATCCAACGTCCAAGCCGTACGAAAGATATATGTCCATAGCGAGTCGCCACGCACCAGCACCGGTCCCCCTTCCAAACTCGTTCCTTTGGAGATTCAGCGTCGGCAGTCGAGTTGCGCTTGAAACATGAATATATATGGTATTAGAATTAGAATTAGAGATACAACTAGAGAACGGAATGAAGTAGTGGAACTGGAAGGAAAGAACGAACGCACTTGCAAGGCGCCGGGGAACGAACTCCATCTCAAATGCAAGAAAGGATCGTCTCAAGTCGTTCCAAAGTCATATCTACTCGTTCCCCCGCTCACACCCTCGCCGTGAGAAGTCCGAGTGCATTCTCGTCCTAGTTCGAGCGCTCGTCGTCGTATTGACTCAGGCTTAAGGCGGCGAAGAGGAGACAAAGGTCAAAGAGAAGCAGGCTTCGAGGCAGGCTTCAGCTCCACGAGTCTGGCGAGTGGAAAACCGTGCAGCGAAGGCCAGACCAAGAGCAAGAGCAAGACTTGGAAGAGGCACGATATTGAGAGATTTGGGATGGGATGCATACCGGATCAGTGAAACGAAGCACGAGCAAAAGATAGGGTCTGTCTGCATCTCAGTGTTCCTTTCGCACCCAACTATACATTGGTCTCGTATCCCGACCCTTTTCCCTCGTTGACCTCACTCGCGGCGCGCCTGGAGCAGGAGCACCGGTTGCCCGCTTCAGAGATACGCATGTATTTCCACCCATCCAACCTTCAAGTTTCAAGTTGATTCGTATGCGCATATTCAGTGTATTGGCTGACTGATTTGTTCCAGATTTATAATCAGGCTATAATCCGTCACAGTTCCAATTCGAACTGGACCCGGAAATCGTAAATTTCATCTCATCATCTGGCGTTGAATGTACATTTGGGTGTTATTTGATTCTCAGCCCCTCTGACCCTCAAGCAGACAGTAGATCTAAACCCTGCAGCAAAATACTCACTAATCTTACCCACCAATGATTTGCCACATGCTTTTTAGGTGCTATGTTCACCATCATCGCGAAGCCAGGCGTAGGTTTACATATGTAAATTCTCGAGCTGTGATGGCTCACAAGTCAAAAGAGGGTGGAAGTTCCCAAGAACATTCTCGGCGCGTCAACGACAGCTCTATCGAATATTCTTCCCCGGTTACGTTTCGATGGTCCGGTTTTATAGGCTCCTTTGATTCGACGCCTAATTGAATTCACAGTAAAATCGCGGGAATATCAGTCCACAGACCTCCCTACGTGTTTTGTGACTCGTTTATCTGATTGCGCAAAGAGGTATTTAGATCAGTGCCTTGCGGTGCGAAGGCTTGACAGTGAAATATAATGACGAAAAGAATTTCAGCATGATAAGTACCTGTTCGATTCGGGAGCACGAACTGCTATGGTTTATTTTTTCTGATTTCTTGCTCCGTTTTCCGAAGTGTGTATTACCTCCCCAAACGTCTGTCATTCGGCGTAGCCATGCAGACGTCGACATGTCCCATTCACATATACACTGGGAGCGAAATGTAACATTGCATTCGCAGCGACGGGACTCAGAGCGAAATGGAAAAGGATCGCAGCTGGCGTCCATGTGTATCCGTTGAATCATTGCGTATATTTTGAATCGGTGAACACACAACCACCCTTTTCTCGTTCGATTCGGGAGTCCGGTCAGCCCACGCATTCCCTCGATTTAAATTGTTCCATACCGCTCTCAAGTCAAATTTGTATTTTCCAGCTGCGGTCAAGCTGCGGCTGATTTAGATTTTTGTGTTACCAGCTGCAGCTGCGGCCTTCAGCTGGGGGCGCACAGAACCAGTAAAGATTGGGGCAGCCGCGTTTGTGATGTACAGTATTTCAAAATATTAATGCATCTGGAAAATGGCTCCTATGGACCACTATGAGCCACTAGGCAGTGCTATGCAGCACTTCCATAGTCGGTTCAAATGGCTGCAGAGACTTAACCACTTACCACAGCTTTGGGGGTGGATTCCAACCCCAAAGTCTCCTCAGAAAGCTTGGCAAATACTGGTAAAACTAGGAGCATAGTCTCGGAGCAAAAGAACTACTCACCGACGCACGAGATCATTTTTGTGTTTGATGGACGATCGGCCATCTCGGCGAACTCAAGCGGCCTGCATCCTGCGACCATCCCGCCGTTGAACCCACCTTTATGATCACCTTGATCCACCTCATTGTGGTAAAGTGTCTCGTTTGTGCCTCACGAAGGCCAAGGTGCATTATTTGATCCCTCCAAACCACTTCGACTCACCTGCTCCAAAAATTACCATTTAAAACTGTCTCAACCCGTTTAAAACTGTTTAAAAACTGTTTCCATCTTGTTTTGCACGGGTCTGCAAATGAAAACCAAATGGTTGGAGCCTTAGCACTGTTAATGTACATACAATAATATTATCCTCTTCTCACCCATCAGGAAGGATAGGATCCTCAATCCCGAGGGCAACTTTGCCCGACAAAGCCACTGAGGTAGAATATTGGCAAAGGATTAACCTCAGGAGTGGCGACCATTTGGAAGACAACCACGACTTAAAGTTCAGTCACAGTGTACCATTTAAGGAAAGGAAAGATCTAGAGCATTTTCCACGGTATGCATAAGCAAATTTATGAGGTTTATCTCGGCAATCACCGGCGCAGCGAACGGCTGGGGCAAGCCGAAGCAATTTGGCGGGGAGGAAAGCAGATTACGTGAAAATTGCTGACGAAAATGTGATGCACGGCCAAAATCCAAAAATCATGCTCCCTATAAGACCCGTACCTTACGGTAGCGGGAATTTCTTACTCTAAGCCTCATTTTTTGCGCTCTAACAACTGATTTCTTGCTCTAACCCTCATTTTTTTTTGCACCTACCTGTTTGCAATTTTTGGGCCTTCTTTGAGGTCCCTGGACTGTCAAAGAAGACATTATTTAACGGCATAAGCTAGACAAATTTTTTCCAAGCATCAAGAATAAAAATTTCAGAGTCCCCAGGAGGGACCGACCAACCTGCATGATATCCTTATTTTTTTTCTCTCTGAAATCTCTTGGTATGCTGCTTTCATCTATCATCTGTCTGTTTGACCATTCAAGTGTACATGTTAATTTGATTATCTTCAAGCTATCCCCCAAAACCTCTGCTACTTGGAGGAAGAGCTAAGTATGCAGTACACAACCACCAGTCATATGGCGTTACTAGAACAGGAGAATATTGATCCTACTTGGGCGGCCTTATACGAGTCCCTGATGGACTGAATAGAAGTCTGACCACTAATTCAACACAAAGAAGTAAATATGTCGGTTCGACTCACATATGTGCCCGCAATTAGAATGTAATACCCCAAAAAAATGAGGAAGTAGTTGAGGAGTGTCTCAGCATTCCTTCGCGCGCCGCCCCATCTTTCCGATGTCTGATATAGCATGAAATACGCCATACCCCAGAGGATGAACCTAGTGTTGTATTGAGCTAGGTAAATGACTCAAATCTCAGTCCAAGGACTTACCCGAACAAGCCGCCTTCAAAGGGAGTCAGTACGTCACGAGGAGGTGGTAACAGAGTATGGACGGACCGAATAAAGCACTTATAAGACTCAGCATATCTGAGAAAAATGGTATAATCTCCGCGAGAACAAATGCGAGGACCCAGGTGACGGCATTAACACCGCTCCACGCAAGCCATCCTTGCAAGGTATTTGTGTAGAGATGGTATGACTTGTGGTAGAGCCTAAAAAACACGAATCGAGCTGTTATGGACTGTCTAGGACGTCAGCAATGTCGCAAGAACGCCGGGATACCAACGCACTGAGTAGAGCGAACCAAGATATACGATGGTTGGAATTGCGAATGAGAAGGCAATTTTCTTGTAAACAGGCTGAAGGGATCCGAATGCGGGTGCTACTATATACTGGTTGCCAATGAAATGGTACATGATTGCACCACATAGAGTATACACCACAATGGTGGACATGGTGACGGCCCAAAGCGCTGGATTCAATGAGCCGGGGCAGAAGCAATGATTTGTGTCCAAACCTTTGGGGAATTCGCGGGGGTTTTTCATTTCTGCGATAAACTGCATCCATGTATGGAGCTGAATGAGACGGAGGACGTCAAGATGTCGAACTCCTCACCGAAGGCATCATGATTTGTCCGAGGAGGGTACAGGTGATGTTCAAAAAGGCTGACATTCCTGTGAAGCACTGTGGTTGGTGGAGGCTCAATTGCTTCAAAAAAATAAGTTACCAAGTACGTATGTCGTTCCTGGGACGGGTAAAATGGTCACGATGGGTGTTTCACCCGTGAAGTCCGCCGGATGCGATTGCAGACCCGAGAATATCACGCCCAACAACACGGCAATCGCCATTGAGATGGCGCTGATGGTACCGAGACCCCCAAGCTGATTCAATGTGCGCGGGAGGCCGACCACAAAACATGCAACGGCCGTGATAGCACTGTAAGTCATAGTGCATAGCGATGAATTGGTCAGTGTATTAAGCAACTTTGCACCGACGATGCAGTGGAAGGCTACGCCATGACCATTAGCAACGTCACACAGGCTAAAAAATCGTAATGCTCACCTTGAATAAAAATGTTATTCGAGATAAACATCAGTCCTGTGAGCTTGTACGCAAGGTCCGACCCGCCGAAAACAATCCGGCCTATGTCGCATACATCGCGGACTTCGGGGTGTTTCATGCAGAATTTCCAGAGGATGTACGAGGTGTATAGGACTGAAAGGGCAACGGACACCGTCACGATCACCGCGGGGGCCATCCCCAAGACAGAAAAGGACCTGGGTTATGAATCATGAACCCTAAGATAGAGCGGAAATTTTCAGACGGCCGACCAGGGAAACGAGAGAATCGCGAGGCAGATGTACTCAGACATCAGCAACGCCGTGATCTATCGTGAATAAACGATACATATCTGTGGGCAGAGCACGAAATACACACCTTCTGCCAGCTACATGATCGGTAACGGATGGGGTGTCCGTTTTCGAGAGCAATCTGTTCGGAAACGCTATGAATGCTTGCAGCAGAGTCGTCTATCCTGGAATTGCCATTGAATTCGGCAAGTTTCTCAGTTTTCATGTCGTCAGAGCTCATTGTGGGCGCGGGATCCAGATGATAGGCTGTGTGGGTTTTTGAGATATGAAGGAGGTACGGCCCGGTGGGGATCATGAAGATAGCGGGGAATGGGTACTCAGTGCTAAGAATATACAGCAAATGGCGAGAAGGCTGGAGAGATATTGATGGTCAGCTGAGGACAGTATGAGAAAAAGAAGATCAGAACACCGATAAGAGATAGCTCATTTACTAATCAAAATGATGACTGTAGAGTAATTTATACCTTGTTGTATGGACGGGGTTAAAGGTTGAAGGGTTGTCTGTTGGCGGCATCAATATCGAACAACAGCTCGTAGTGGTACTTCAGTACCGAAAAAGAAAAAAATATTCGGATGGAGAAGTTTATAGGCTAAAATCAACAAAATTGGTATGAATATTCGGATACCTCATGTATTAAGCAGATGCCTCGAATCAGTATGCACATGTTTACCATCACGTCAGTTCGCCTTTTTCCGAACCACGTTTGCAAACTATCCTCGACTCGGTTCTCTTTTCCCAGAAAACGAGTTCGCCGATCAGCGATAAACTCTGCCGACCTCCGGCAGCGCCATTCCACACGCAAGACCCGCTCAGAAGGAACGCCTGTGTCTAATTCCTTCGTTTTCCCCCATCACCTTCGCGTCATCCAGCTATCGCAATTCGACGAGGCTGCTTTCCCCCACTCTCAATTATGATGGCCAGCAGTGCTCGAGGGATTATTACTCGTATCTTAAGCAGATGTGGTGATTTCGCATGTACATATTTTGCTTCTTCCGATTTGGGAGCTTTTTTCTCTCGGCGATCCATCCGTTCCAGTGTCTCGGTCACCTCGAGGCTTTAGCTTTTCTCACCCGCTCCAAGACAAGCATGTTAGTAGTCCAATTTCCTTTTGCTCTGTGGGTCTACCCGGCAGATCAAAGATCGTTATTTTCAAACTCCCCGCTCAGCCGTTTACAGCTAATGTCGGAACCGAAGGCGCGGTGAAAAAATTTCTGTTTTGCGACATTTCCGAAGAATTCCCCATAACTCAATGAGTTCTCAACGGATTGACACGAAACCTAGCTAGTTTTTCCAAGCTAATTCATCCACAATTAGTGATGTAAAGGAAATTGCGAAAATGTATTTTATCTTCCCATTTGGCACCTGAGGCATTGTTTCTGTTGAACACCTCCTAGGAGGGTGGGCACTTGTTCAAACACACTGAATTTTTGGGATGGAAGACTTACATGCATTATAAAGAGGGTGATGTTGCCAGAATTATGATTTTCTTCTCTATTGAGTCACTATTGACTCGGAAATAATCTTTCGATCAAAATTTTCGAACTCAATCAATAGTGACTCAATGGAGAGGAAAATCATAATTCTGGCAACATCACCCTCTTTATAATGCATGTAAGCCTTCCATCCCAAAAATTCAGTGTGTTTGGACAAGTGCCCACCCTCCTAGGAGGTGTTCAACAGAAACAATGCCTCAGGTGGCAAATGGAAAGATAAAATACATTTTCGCAATTTCCTTTACATCACTAATTGCGGATGAATTAGCTTGGAAAAACTAGCTAGGTTTCGTGTCAATCCGTTGAGAACTCATCGAGTTATGGGGAATTCTTCGGAAATGTCCCAAAACAGAAATTTTTTCACCGCGCCTTCGGTTCCGACATTAGCTGTAACATCTGCTCAAATGAGGCAGGGTCTCCCATGCGTCCTTCTTTGCTCACCATCTCCCGTCGTCCTTCTTTCCTCCATCTTCTCCCTCACACCAGATTGTATCGTCCCATTTGTCCATTATCTCTTATTTATTGTGACTACAAACTAATCTCCCCTCTCCCGTCAGCCATCGCGACATCAGGATGACCATCCAGCCGTCCAAATAACAGGTAGATGTATTTTTTGTTGTCCACCTTGCCATCGGTAATGGGAACACCTTATGTTCTCGGTACGCTAGCATTCGACTCCGATCACGAAACTTAACCCAAGGTCCAATTCGTACTAGGCGATCTCGACATCCTTCAATGCGGTCTGCGTCGAGGATGCTGTTCTGGTAGGTTGCATTGTTGTCTTTCAGATGTTCCTCATTCTTTCTCTCCAGATTCATACCAATTTCAGTATGTTCATGCTGCTGTGCCGTTTTCGTGTTATTCTCTGTGTTGGCCCTCTGATGAGACTTCATTAGCTTTGTGCGTTCTTTCATTTTCGATCCATCACACATCTACCTTACAGGTTCCTTTTTGCCGACTATCTCCTAGCCACACCATGGTATCAACTAACTCTCTCCTCGCAGGAACCGACCTTACACCCCCCGTATACCGCAACGTATTCTTCGACCCCAGACGTTGCACAGGCAAATCAAGGAAGATCCCTCTCTTCCTACTTTCTCTGTCTGCCGGCTCTCTCTGGCTCAAGGGACACAATAGACGATCCAATTAGGTAGGTTGTCATGCTCCTGCCATCCGACGCCGCTGTACGCTGACCTGTCTGTGCCATTCATAGCTGTTTTGCTTCGCGAGGGATAGAATCTATCTACAGGCGTCTTTGCATGTTTTTTTACTCTACCAGATCGATATTAACCTATTTTTCAATAGGCTCGTAGATTCAACGTGTTCTATCGACGTTGCATGGCCTGTAATTCGCATTGCGGTCTCCAAGGTCCCATGAGCGAAGTGAGCTGAAGTTAGTTAAATATCTGCTTGGACTCAGCGCTAATGTCCCGGGGGGTTGATAGTGTTGCAGTCCTTACAGCTTTCGTCTACTGTCTGGTATCTTTTGCGACAGATAGAGTTTCCGATGCTGCCCAGTCAGTGTTCACTCCGTTTCCCCGGTCGCTATTATTTTATGGACCGGTGTGTACTTATTTTCCATTTACTCTGCATTCACCCACTGATCTTGGCCGTCCGCTATATTGCACGCCGTATAGTAACCCAATTGCTGTCAACGAAAAAGCTGTGGTGCATGACAGCCAAACTTGATTTATCGCACAGATCTTTGTATGTAGATACCTCGAGTGAATGAATAATTTTTCTTTCAAATAATGCTTTCACCGACCATAGGTCTGTCGTACATTCAAATCATTTAGTCTCTGGTATTTTAAATGACGGTCGGTTTCCTCCAAATACGCCGCAGTCTGCACTTCTGCCGGAGCGAAGCGAAGGCATGTCTTGTACCTAAAAACAACAACAGGCCACCTTGGTCTGAGCTTCGTAAAGATAGATGGTCCCTATGAGAAACCGGACCTAGAGAGCTCCGGATTGTCGTGGAAAACCGCGGATATGGATGTAACCACAACCCAGAGACAGCTCCGAGCCTCCGACGATTCGGAGCACGACGGTCCCGCTCCTGTATCATGCAAGCGTTGTCGTGCACTTAGTGCTGCCCCGAGCAACGAATGTGACATCATTTCCGCGGATTGTTCGGGACAGGATCTCCGAAAGAAAGAAGCCAAAGACGTTGGCAGATAGTTCTGTAGCCAAGAAGGCGACGGATTGCAATGGTTTGTCACTTTGATGGGATTCTCAGAGAGCTCATGAGTTCGGTTCAATTTTTGGAAAAGTTTGTTACTTGCTGGCTGTTGCCCCGGCGTAATGCTATTATTTTTCGCTTGCCCAAATTAGTACAGTAGCAAAAATCAAAAGGTTGCGCGGTCCTTTTTGTCTCACTAAAATAATCAGCTTTCGCCACAGCTTTAGATGTGCATAATTTGAGAGTTTGAACTAGACATTTTCATTTAGTTTTTCATTGGGACGAGTATTATTTTTTTGGGGTGAGGTCCACACCCGAACCTGCACACTCACGTGATCAGGAATAGCAGTTCAAGTCCAAAACCAAAAATTGAAGACCGGGGAAGCAATATCACTCTCTTTCTAAAATTAAGCCCTGTCCGTCTGAAGCCTTTATCCCCATAAGGTTATATTACGAGCTTCAAGCTCCATCATCTTCGGCACGCTGCGGCCGACACCAACAATCCAATCAGTAGTTCGGCTCCGCCACATCGCCTCACCCGACCCCGGCACGATGCCTTTATGATCATCAATTTTGGGGCGAGTAGGTAGGTAGGCGAGGTTTTATTTTTATTTTTATTTTTTGGAAGGATAAGCCACAGATATTCAATAGTAAGCAGAAATAGTACCCACTCAAAAGTGGGAGACGGCGCGAAGCGCCGTCGACCGCTTGTAGTTCATACAGAAGCAATTCGAGAAAACCATGCATTCAAAGCCAGTAGTGCAGCAGGGAAGCCAACTCCTCTGCATTGCACATACTTAGCCGCACACTGAATCTCGCAAGAGTCAGTTGAGAAATCAATGCCATATTCGAGACCGAGAAATTCACCTGTGCTACACAAACGCCGATGGAGCCATTACCGGAGAAACTTTCCACAGCCATTGGCATTCAAGTTCCCAACACCGACCATGCGCTGAAGTGGTTTGCGGGGTTGAGAAGGCCGCTATTGTGTGGGATTCGGCGGACACTCCAGCACTCGCTGAAGTCGGAAATCCCCAGAATCGATGTCTCGTTCACCCGCTGGGCCCATAGATGTTGTACACCGGCCCGTCGGATGTGAGGGTTCCCCTGGTATGTTGCCGCTCCAATGCGTAGTACATATTGTGGCTGGGCGCCGGTGGCTGTGCCCCGATGCATGCTACGCATTGGAGCGGCAACATGCAGGTGTTTACGAGACCGAAGAAAACTTGCTTGCTATTCTTCCTGTTAAGGAATACGGGCTCGGGCCGATCTCCATGGTATTTAAATGTTGTTTATGTATTGAAACAGCATCTGGAAAACACCCAGTGGCTACATAGGCTGTAGTAGGCCTCAGTATAGCTATAGAGTTATAGCAACCCCCCATTCTAGTTGAGGCTCCATAGATTGTGTTCTCTACCGTAGAGCCGATAGAGACATAGAGCGGTAGAGCCATAGCACTCTATAGCTCTCCATAGAGCCAGCATTAATTCACGTGTCTTGATGCCGCGCAAATCCTCCGGCTAATATTCCTCGCCGTGCCGTGTAATTCTACCTACCTACCTACCTACCTCAGCATCCCTTGCTTTTGATGCAGATATTCAGGCCAGTGATGCAGGGAAACAGAAATATATTCATTCTACTCGAAAACGGGAATGCGTGAAGATACAACGATCAACAAAGCAACTTGAAGCAGACGAAAACTTCATAGAGGTCGATCTTGAGGCCAATGAGGTCCCAAGCTCGTTTGAACTTCGAGATCATTGATGCTGATTGCAGTGGAGTCAAGGCGACTCAAAGACGACTTGCTGACTTCCCAAGTTGCTGCAGTGAGGGCGGATGAAGGGCTTGAGCCTTGAATCTCGAGAGGGTAGTAGGAGAGAATATTCTATCTTGAGATTTTTTGCACAGAGAGCCAGGTCAGCAGTCTTGAAGATGAGTTATGAAGCCTGAGAGCTTGAAGCTTTAAGTTATGCTCGAAGTAACGAAGCAGCTGCAACCCAAGGGATCACCCTAAAGATCTTGATTCTGCCGGTGTGCGAGAGGAGGACTGAAAGGACTCGTGAAGGAACTTTTGCAGACAAAAAGGAAATTTAACGGTGGAGGCAGCATATTGAGAAGAGTCCAGGGGAGATCATGGAAGTGGGAGAAACGACAGTGGGCGACAATTTGAAGTCCACAATTTATGACAGTTGTGTAGCAACGGCGACATCGCTTCTGGGTGCATCCAAGGTGCATCACACATGAAGGCCGATGTCTATTGTCGACGAGGTAGACAAGGAAAGTCTATGGCAGAGAGCCGAGCTCTATGAAGACCCCGAAGTCTACGGAGCTCTATGCGGTGATCTCGGCCCTATCAAAGTCTACCGAGACACCGCTGATCTATCACGTCGTGCCGTCTCTATCAAAGAAAAACACGTTTCCAGATGAGGAGTTCTGCAGCTTGCTCTTGACCATCAGGGTGTGACGCAGGTCTCGTCTTTCACACTTCCTGGTTCCAGCAACAAAGATATATACCCTTAAGTGCGTTCATCTACATTTTATTGTTTCATTTGTATGTTATTTCGAGCCTATACCCCTCCTGTCTCTGATTACATTGTCGGTTTAGTAACGTCCGCCGTTCTGGCAGATTTCCTCACTTTTAAGACATTTTTTTATACCCTTTCCATAGCCCATACACACATGACGACTATCCAGAAACCTGAATAGAGATTTAATCCTCCATTGAGGATAAATTTTGCTGCCAATTGAAGCCTCAGCGATTCGTCCGGCGGGGTGGCCCACTACCTAGTATTTTACTCGTTTAGGCATTTCGACGGGAAAAAATTCCAGACACGCCAAAAATGTCATGTACATTCGGCCAACTGTGTTCAAACAACTTTTAATACTCGTTACTTCAACATGGCAGTCACAAGAGCATCATAAGTCCCGGGTGAATCCTGGCCAGAGCCATAAACTCTGAGGTGGCCCACTACACAGTTGCCGATCGTAGTGCAAAGATCCCACGAGAACAATAATGTGCCATATATCACACCTGGGCCTTTAGTGCTTGAACGAATTAACAGAGACCTTGAAAGAAAGAAAACTTCATGTCCAATCCTGGAAGGGAAAACTATATTACGAATGCTTATGTAATAAGTAGTCGTCCATTTAAGAAATCGGGATGAGGATTTTGCTAACTCTCGAAAAGTCAGTCACCATCTATCGCTCTAACCTTTTGATCGGAATCGTCGGATGTTTTGAAGGCTTTTTAACTTCTCTTTAGATTCGAAAGCTAATAGAAATAGTGACTAAGCATCTGCTTTGGTCATTGTTTCCCCCTGGCGTGGGTTCAATCCTCACTATAATCACCGTTTTAAACCTTGATATCACTTCTAGCCATTTCTTCATTCAGATCCCATGAGCGAAAAAATTGAAAATAAATAAATAAAACCCACTGTACATTATTACACCTCATTGTACTGTATTTTGTATGGATCTCAGCTTTGACTTGTTCTCAATCTGTTTGGTTATGTGGTGACAGGTGGCTGTCCAGGTAGCCTCCCCAAGTTCTCACGGTATCGCACTTAGTAAATGCAAAATTGATTTCCCTTGCTCTCGCTACACTATTGTCAATGCACTTCCATCTTGATATGCTTTTCTGCGGGTAAAACAGCTTGGGTATCTTTCAGCACTTGGATTTTAATTTATGTGCGTCAGTGATGCACCGAAGTTTATGGATTACAGATCACACTGTTAGTGATCCACTCCCCTGAAGCAAACATCCTTTGCTGTGTTGCATTCAGGAGAGGGTAAATAAATACTTCTGCAAACCCAAAACTGACCCTCAGCATCGAATGAACCTAGAGTTCCACCCCGAATGAGTCTTTCTTTTTTGGGAACATACTGATACGGCTGAAACCGGTAATTACAGACAGCACTCTGCACCTCTAGAGCCATCCAAAACTGTGCATAAACCTTCCTTGTAGTGTAGAGCCTCTCAATAAATACATGAGACAATGGCAATCCCCTTGATATCCACAGAAGAGGTGATGCATCAGTGCATTGAAAGTGGACTATCATCAACAGTGCAAAACTCCAACCAATTACTCTGTCCTAAAACCCGTTCATCAAATGCACAATTTACTTCCCTTGCCCTTGTTACACTACTCTAGATCTCTTCAAATAGTCTTCACGCCACTTACTGAGCCTTTCCAAATTAAATGGGAAATAACCTGTAATTGCACTGTGTGGTGTTAGTTCTACACCACTCGGATGTGTGGATAACACGTACCATCTCAATGCTCTTTCCATACATTCCCTTTCTCCATAATTCACGCTGGCAAATTGAGAGCCGTGCATCCCCAAAATCAACACATTTCCCACCCTTATTGTACCCGTCACATCGCGTAGCCAGCCGCGTGCTCCCGGCTTTTCTGAACACATGCGTTGAAGATGATGCCCTCAGCATAGTGTCTGGTTATTTATGCACAAGTTTATACTTGAATCCTTCACTGTTTTGGTGCCATGGAAATGGTCAGACATATAGGGGTTGTTATGCCGCAGTGGCAACCTTTTAGGAGTGACTGCCAACTCTCGTTGATAAATAGACAAGCTGTTCTACATGGAGAAATTAGGCTCCCTTTCCTTAATTCCCCCTCATCAGTATGGATAACGAGCCAGGTCGGTGCACATTGTTTAATGGCTATTGCTAACCTTGGTCTCAGATCTTTTTGTGAACCAGTGCCAGCAGGAGGCAGCAAGGCTGGAACAAGTCAAGAATCAATTGTCATGCGAATCAAATATCTGCACAATTTATGAGCGGTCTATCAGATGCAACTAGCCCATAGAGAACGAGCTGAAATCAGTGTGTCCTCGAAAATCATGATCCAAACGTGGTCCCTAATTTGGCTTCGCTTTGTCTAGATTGCGGTCCATCGACTTTTGTCTCCGCCCTCCGTTGAAACCAGATAGGAGCAACAGCAGGCCAGCTCTGCAAAATATTCCGTTATTCTCTCCTCACTTGCAATGTCGCCAGTCTTGGGGATGGTGGACCTGCCACATGAACTCGGCCATGAAATACTGGGGTGCATGGATCTTAGGGATCTCACTGCTTTGTCCTTTACATGCAAGGACTTGCACCTGATGATCTCAAGACAAATAGATCGGCTCGCACACCAGGCCTTTGCTCAGTATCAATGAGCATCAGGTTCATGCTGACTCGGATGGAGAGCCGAATCTTGGGCTTTTGGACTCATCGTCCCCTCTTTCCCGGCTGTAAACAGGCCAAGGAGTGCACCACCTTGGATATTTTCTTGACTTCACGTGCTGAGCGGGATGTACGGAAATACTTTGCAGTGGCCACTGACTTGGAAGAGGTCAGTAAAAATTCACTGCAGATTGAGCCCATCCACCCATATCTTATACAGCGTAGTGTTGTGGAAATTCCAAAAGCGTCGAACTTGGTTGAGAGACTGGTTGCCCTGAAACTTTTGGTGCACCCATGCCACACAATCATCCTCCATGTATATTTTTGCGTATTGATTGACGAGGTGATTTATCGCCGGGAACTTTCCTGCATGTTTGTGGCACTGTCGGGAAATGGGATAACTGTCCCCTGCGCCGATCTTGCCTTCCAACGACGTGCAATAGTCAATCACTCTGGCAAGTGGTGACGACATGGACCAGGGGTGTGCACTGTGCAAGCGAGCAAGAGAGATTGGGACAACAGTGGTCATATTCCACTCCAACACCACTAATGTTTGTAAAGGCGATATTACTTGTCTGGCTGTGATCAGGACATCAGTCGACAGCTCAACCTTCTCAACAGTCTATTGCACTCACCAGTGGGGAAGATCCAGCATTTCAAAACGAGATCGGGTGGGAGTGGCTTGGAGCATTGGAGCAAAGGGATGTAATCCGACAATGGGGAAGCATGACTTCTTCGTGACAATGATTGATGTGAGCTGGGCCGTGTCTGTACTTTTCTCACCAGAAAGTGTTTATCCATTTATGCTATTCCACAGACCTCAACTACCTGGGGAATTTAGAGGGTATTTTAGCTGGACATTGATGCATTGAATATTCATAAAATCTAAGCAACCACATAAGCATGAGTTTAAGCCGGGCTGTGCCATGGCCCTCTACCCCAAGTAATAAACATGGTAATCGGCGGTGGAACACAATATGTAACCCGAGTACAGTGCGAACGATGTTACAGCTAATGTCGGAACCGAAGGCGCTAACGAAATTTTCTTGTTTTTGTAAGTTTTCAAAGAATTGCTTGTAACTCAATGAATTCTGCACCGATTTGGATGAAACCTGGATATATTTGACGGGCTAATTCATGTGCAATTATTGATGTAACGCGATTTATAAAAATATTATATATTAGGTAATCTGCATTTTTGGACCATTTTCATGCTGAATGTGGTCTAGCATGTCCAGAACATGTCCCAGTGACCTGATATTTGGGTGGGACAACATATATACCTGCTTAAACATGTGATAGAGCCAGAATCACATGAAATTACAAGATAAATGTAATCCTTACAATATTTCTGAAGGCCAAACCCGCCAAATGTATTCAACAGAGCTACAGGAACTGCAATTAAATTATCCATACTTCTGGCTCTATCACGTCTTTAATAAAATATATATGTTGTCCCTCCCTAAATATCAGGTCGCTGGGACATGAACAGTGTCCTCCCACCTCCGCGTCTTCTCTTTTTATCTGCAGCCTTTGCCAATCGCTTCATTCTACCTTTCCTCAATGCTCCCTCGCTTCTGCTTCCCCCGTACTTTCTTCTCCGAGTTCCATCCGCCCCGCCGATTCCGATGCTGACGCCGACACAACTTTCGAGCGACGGATACAGCATGTAGCTCCTGTCACAACGTACACCCGCGGACAATCGATGTCGCGTCTGCAAAACCAACCCGCGCAAATCCGTTGCCCGAACCCACCCATTTACCGGTATCACGTTTCACTACCGCACACCCACCGCTCCGCGTCCTCCCTCCTCCTGCTTTTGCCCATCCTGTCCAGGCCATCCCTACCTTTACTTCCTGCTCAATGCCATCCTTCAATCCCACTCTGCTCAATTTCTTGCCCTTTTCCATCTCATCCTAACCTGGCTTCACATTGCCCTCCAACTCCTACTCGCACTCGCACTCGCACTTTTCTTACTCCTACTCGCCACTCAAATTCAAGCCGACTGGGGGCTCCGCCTGGGGCTGCTTTTATATACATCCTGATCACGATTCCCCCCGACCTGTTGGCGCTGAGCGCAGCGTGCAATTCGATTCCTCTTCCTCTTGGGTTGGCTGCATTCACTCGCAGGGAAGTTCTCCGACTCGCATTCACCCACAGGTAAGGTCTCTGATTCCACTGCAGAAAATGGTACGTATGTCGCCGTGCAAGTCTCGTTGACCAAATGGAAGATCACCCCGTTGCGTTCGCCCAGCTACCAAGAGAGGACTCTCAATAAGACCGTCGACCATCCAGAGGTGTCTGCCTCTCGTTGATCTTTTCGCACATTAGTATACGTCTCCATTGCAACACATTGACGGGGGTGTTCGCAGCCCGGGATATGCAAGAAAGCACTTATACTGTCTGAATTTCCTTTGAGTTTTGACTCGCGGCGCACTGCGGGTTTCAGACGCATTCCAGGCACGCATGTAATTCAACCTGTCCAAGCTTCAAGATATGCACATTTTCAATACATTGGCTGACTGGCCTTGTTCCAGATTTATAGCTATAGTGTAACCCGTCGCGTCGGTGCGCAGTTGCAACTCGAACTGGGCCCCAGAGACGGCCGCGACTCCTCTCGCGACGAGTGCATTTCTTGCTGTCTGTGTGTCTCTTCCGTCGAATGTTACCTCTGCATCTTCCTTGATTTCAATCACACCTCATGCACTGTTCGTGGTTTCAGATTCATGAGAAAATTCTCTGAATAACGAGCAGACAACAGGTCATGATCACGAACCCGTGTTTTCCACCTTCTCTCGTTCACTGACCTTGAATTCATTTCAAGCTCTCGCAGGTGCCGAACAATTTGGGGATTGGGTTTGGATGAATTCACCCATGGATTGCCCACGGCCACTCAGCCACCCTATTTGGTCTCGATGTATGGACGCGGTCGCGCATCTACGTCCCAATTCCGGTTTGACAGCTCCGTGTTTCCCAACTTCCCCGAAGCACATTGTTACGCGGATTCCCCACCATAAGCCTTTGCACCATGGGCCCACGATGATTCCTATCTAACGAGTGACCAAAGAAAAATACCGGCATGATCAGGCCGACCATTTCCCTACAATACTTCCGTACTTTAGCCGATGCTTGGTAAGTTTGCTTCGACACTTATGTTGGAGAGCGCGCGTTCGCTTTGCCTTCGGGAGATCGGACCATGAACTACCTCTTGTTCTTTTGTCCCGTCGGTGCACGTCCTCCAGTCCCAGAATGCCGCGCGAGATTGGCGGAATGAAGGAGCAGGAAAGACATCACCGCAGGCGCGGGCAAATATTGATTTTATTTTATTGAGAGTGGAGACGTGTCGAAGGGCGTGGGTAATTCAATGTGCTGTAGACAGACGTACAATATCGACTTCAAGAACACTCGCAGAAATATTGACCACAGCATACCTCACCACGGGATATATCTTGTCACCGCGCGTAAGGTCCCTATTCCCCATCGCGTTCCTTCTAGATCCAGCATCAGTGGGCGAACTACGAGTATATAACTTATTAGATTTAGGACTGGAACAAACGAACGGACAGAAGAATGACGGCTGGACGTACGGACTCGTGAGGCGCACATGGGATGGAGTCCATCTCGATTGCAGAAAGGTCCATCCCATGTCGATCGCAAGGCTTACTTACTTGCTCGCTGGCTTACTGGCTCAATCGGAGGAGCCCGAGTGTTATTCCTAATCCGAGCGCTAGGTCGATTGAAGAGGAGACGGGGATTAAGAAGCAGAAGAGTCCTAGGCGAGTGCCGGTACAACTCAAGCTTCAGGTCCAGCGAGCGAGACCGCCGCGCAGAGGCCAGAACAGGACGAAGAGCAAGACCGAGCAGAAAGACCGGAGGAGGCACGATTTGGATAGAGGTGGGATGGGATACATGCTGGCTCAGCGAGACGCAAGTAAGAGCGACAGAGAGGGTCTGGAGGAACCCGAGGAGAGACGGGAGAGACGGGAGCGGAAGGTATTCGCATCGATACGGTGGGTGACAGAGGGGCCATACAATACG
This sequence comes from Mycena leptocephala, assembly GCA_029378395.1. Taxonomy (NCBI): domain Eukaryota; kingdom Fungi; phylum Basidiomycota; class Agaricomycetes; order Agaricales; family Mycenaceae; genus Mycena; species Mycena leptocephala. The sequence goes on along the minus strand of JARJLF010001201.1, from coordinate 39,825 downwards.
GATCGCACACGGAGCGAGAGAGGAGTGAGATCGAGCGGCATGCAACAGCGTGGGTAGCCGCGCGCCGTGAGGAGCAGATCGCACATGCGTACATGAGCACGAGAAGCGTTGAGTATATGAACAAGTGCGAAATACGTCCGAGGGCGGGGCCAGGGGAGACAGGCCAACACGAGAAGTGCAAAGATAGTCCGGGAGGGCTGAGGGAAGGCGGATGCGTGTGCAGTAGAAGCAGTGCGCATGCGGGCGGCGAGGGTGGCGCACATAGGACAGCGACGAGGTGCGGGCCACGCGTGTGGAGCGGGCAGAATCGTGGAGTACATCTGCAAGTGCAGGGCGAGGAGTGCGGAGTAGGAATAGATCGCGAGGGTGGGAGTTAGAGCGGCGGCTTGGGTGTCAGGCGTTGGCAGGGCAGGAGAGAGAAAGAAGAAGCCTGGGTAGATCCGGTTCAATTCGGTAGTGTAGGGGCGGGTGATCGAGGACGCGCTGTTGAGAATGAAACCAGCGCCAACGAGAAGCAGACGCCGTGGAGTGGCGTGGAGGAGCACGAGTGGCGAGTGTCCATGTGGCACATGGACCTGGTCTATTAGCTGGACCGTGTACACTCAAAGCGAGAGCAACCCTGAATGGATACGCACTTGATACGCACCAATCAACCAAGCCCATTCCCATCTAACCCCCCACGAGCCAAAACTCGCCTCATTCCGCGGCGCCGCCCGCCCGATTCGCCCGACGACGAGGCCGCAGCCTCGCACTGGAAGGAGGACAGAGCGAGCGGCTTCAGGTTATTGATGGATCTGGCAGTGGATCCGACTAAGTCTAAGCCGGTGTGTGCGTTTTATGGGAAAGAAGTGAATACGGCGGTGAGAGGAAGGGAAGAGGGCGGATTAGCCGGCCCGACTTGAGGCGTGACAGCTCTGCATCGCCACCGCTTGCATCTTCCTCTCTCCCGCCATCGCAGCTCGCTCGACCCTAATTCCAATGCCGTGAAACCCTCTTGCAAATACTACGGTTAGCAGGCTCGCTCAGGATTCCACGTGAACCCATGTAAGTACTGTACCATTTCGTTCAATTCTAACGGGCTGTGACCTGTGACCCAAAAATTCGAACTTTGCTCTTCGTAGATTGCCCAGGCGGACCGTGACACCTAATAAAGTTCGTATATCCAGCATGGCTCGTTGGGACGGAAAGCATTCCAAACAGTGAGGAAACGGGTGCAGACAGAGGAATCTAAGTTAGTTTCAGCTGATTTAGATCTGAATCGATTCAAACAGCTTTCGGGGGGCTTTTTGAAAGAAAACACGCGGCGCACGCGAAAATTTGACTTCCAAGTCATTTTTCGCCGATTTCTTGACTTGTTTCGCATATTCGAAGATGCCCTCGGTGACCTGTGACAGGTACGAAAATTTTCGTATATTTTGACCGCCGTGACGCGTGACATACGAATTGAATGAAATAGCACAGTATGTTCATCGTCTTGGGCTCCTTTCTCACTCGACGTTTCGCTCCATCCTACACTGCTACGATCCATTTGCCTCGTTCTCTTCCCTGTCCTGCCCGTCGTCCTGAACGAGGCGGCGCATGCACCCGATTCTGTCTTATCAACTCTGCTATCGCGCTTCAATACCACCCACCTACTGCTCGTCTGCGTCATATGAGTTTCATGCCGTCAATCATCAGATTTCCACCGGCGCCCATGCTCCCCCGCGCATACCTTCATTCCCAACTCGGCACACGATAAGCACGGAGCTCTTGCTTGCCGGACGCGCTCTCGTCCCCCAAGCCCTCCCATTCCTGCTCCACAGCAGTCAGCGCTGGGCTTCCACTCTTCATTTGAAGAGTTGCTGTGATGTTAACTCCCAACGTAGCGCATGTCAACAACTTTGATGCTCGACGTGCCTATGTCGCCCAGGTACGTTGTTTGCGATTCCACGAGGACTTTCCTAGAACCCCTGGCACAGTTCCGCGTCGTGCGCGCTCCCTCTGGATCCCACGCCCCAACCATCACGACTGATAGCCAGTGTCGTAAATTAACTCATGTTTTCCGTCGCGTACCCGCTGAGGCTTGCCCAGGTCAGTCGCTTTGCGTCGCATGATTCTATCTCATGAAAAATCTATATCTGAGGGACTTCCCGGGAGCGTTATCATCACTCTCTGTTCGATCGCCCCACCATCTATCAATATCGGCTCGCAGGTCCAATTGGTTCATCGCGCACAACAGTTAGCTGGTCCAGGTAAATGTTCTCGATGCGCTATTCGATCTCCTCAAGATCCTTGCAGACGATCTTCGACTCACGGGCCCTCATTCTCTTTCCCAGGCCCTATTTGTTGCGTCTCACGCGCCACATTGCCAATAACTCATGGTGCTCGACAGGACCAGATAAGTTATTGCAAGATGTCATCTCTCCAGCGAATACCCGGGCGATTTTCACAAATCTTCTCTAGGTCCCTGCACGTCACGAATGAAATACCCACACTACTCGTCCTGAACCACTGGGTATACATCGCGCCCACTTAATCTCCTGCTTACCTCTCAATCTCGCCTCGCCTGAAGGCGGACTCTGGTTGACCCTTGCCACTTTGTTGACTGACTTGCCACTAGGATGCACCGCCTGCATTCTTTGAAGCAGCACCAAACCTTCACGCGGCTCAGTATTTACCCTTGATTTCTCCAGATCCACCGGATGGGTTACCTGCGCCGCTTGTGGATTTCTTTCCCTGAATGATTTTGGACAGTAATTCGGCCCACTGACTATTGACCTCACCCTTTGCTCAATATTCCAGCTCCTTCGTTCGTGATATGTTCCTCGGTTTGCTTCTTCCGACTTGGGTACTATACAAGTTTCACTGGGGACCCACGTCGGTCACTGTTGCATCGAGACACAAGCCGGAGGACATCTTTTAGGCATGGGCATTGATTGGCCGTGGGCTTGAGCGGAGTGGTTTATGTCAAAAGGCACCCACGTCGGTCACCAAGTTGCACCGAGCCATAAGCCAGAGGACATTTAGAGCTGCGACTCAAACTAACTCCACGAATGCGAGTGAGTCGAATCACTGGTTATTTTATCGAGCCGCGGGGCTTGGACTGGATGTCCTGGGATGGAATTCGACGCTTGTATCGATTCCAACGCGAACAATGTGCCAACAAAGAACAGAATTAGTTGCCATCGTGCTACATGTAAGCTGAATGAAGAGAACATCCCTATAGGGTACGCCGACTTGAATGGGTCCTACCTAGGGATAATCTGACCCCCTTTAAAATGTGGCAGGGATCTCTAAAACAAAGGTAAAGGTGGTAAGCATCGCCAATTGATCTATGCGAGAACGATTCTGACACTCTTTCCCGCTTGTTCGACATCCTCGTGCCAAACATCAACTTATACTGCAAGCCACAGTGATGGTATGGCCAAAATTTATGTTCTTTTTACTGACAGGGCCTGAGGGTCTTTTTGACCCATCCCCTACCTACCGAAGTTGTATTCACGCGCGATCTCCTCTCTGATTGGTTTGGATCTAGCTACACGCGCCTCTAAAACCAGAAGAGCACGGACCGCTGTATGTCCATCCGCACCGCCTGTTAGCTTCCCAAACCAACAACTGAATCCCATAGACAGTATACACACCCTCCTCTGAGGTAAGCTGTTTTCAGAATGTCAACTAGGCTGCATGTATTAGGCAGACCAACAGCAGAGCGACGACGGTCCACCACGACCATGCTGGCGTTATGGATATCAGCGGTACATATCGTTCTTTCAAGGATGTTTCTGTACCGCTGATGGCTTTGACTATAGCTCTTGTCTTCTGTGTCTTCGCCAACCCGCCCACGGACCGCGCCGCTGAGCCATAGATTTATTCGTACACTAGCAGCGACCCGTGCTCCGCAACGGAAATATTGTAAGAAATTGCAGCGAAATCGGAACTCCAGAAGTCCAGGAATAAATATCCAGATTAACTTTTGTCATGCTCCGAGTCCAGAATATCTCTGGTGGACCCTCGTCACCAACCTGCGGTTGGTTCCTCGTGTCCCCTGTATCCTGCTGTAGTTGACTTCTCTGGATTACATATCACAAAAATATAGAGAAATAATTCGGGAGATATTATTGTCGTGAATTCGAACCTCACAAATGTCAGATGGACCTTTAGGAAATTGGCAGTTAGCTCAGAATTGTTATAGACCTTTATCCATTGCCAGAATTCAGTCTGGGAACCGCCGTAGAATTTGCATGATGTCTGGCGGCTCTTGCTGGAATAATAACAAATTTGTGGATACTCAATCTAGCTGCCACAGTGGAGGTCGAGATACAAAGGATCTGATGGTTTACGTCCAGGAAATTAATTGGTGCACTGATTAAAGCTGATAAAGGAGCTACATAGAGGAATTCATGTCCTGGCTGCCCCCGCTGTAAGGACAATCACTCGTAAGTGTAGGACCGCGGTACCTGCTGAATCTTGATATTCCCAATATCGTGCAGAGATCTCCCACCGTCCAGAACTTAGGATGCCACTGCCAAACATCGAAAATCGTAAGACCTGATGCTGAGCCTTCGCCGACAGTAAACTGTAATTTGACTGTAATACCCAGTGTTGTGGATCATCAGGGCCAGCGACAGGCCAGGACATTTCTGTTGCATTGCTTTTGAGTCAGTGTTGTCCAATAGTACCACAGATTCCCAAGAACAGTAAGCTAGAGAGTCGGAGGCCAGCTCCAGCACCTCGAAGAGGACAACGATGTCATGCCGTCTTGATGCCGTCGGAAGCAAGCGAGAGCTGAGCACAGCCGCAGTTTTTGACAGTTGGCTTTATAACCTGATTGGTTGCTGCCTTGCACACGTGACGGCCTTCTTTTGTATAAGTAGATTGCGCACTGCAAGACACGGTGTCTGTTGGCTGTGGGATTGCGGCGGGCGCCGGAGGTGGAGATGTAGATGGTGGGTGGACTGATTAATACTTAGATACGACTTGTACTTATATGACTAATATGGATTTCAAAAATATAAAGCAATAAAACTCTGGAATAGAGCGCGATTGGCTGGGAAAATGTGAGCAGTGCACGGGGTTCTGAGGACAAATTGGGAAGAACAGGGTAAAGCACGGGAGATGGAGCGCAAAATCCCAGTTGCTATAGGCTCATTTCGCTGTCCAGGTTTGCCCTCATTTACCATACTTTGAGTGGGCAAATTGGGGCGGATCTGGGCAAACCTCGTCACAAGGGGTTTGAATATTCAAACCCGAACTGCGCCCCCAACACCCACAAGCCCTCAAATCCTCAATGCTGCGACGTTTCAACGGCGCAATGAAGCCTGTCTTTCAGCGTGAATTCTTGTCTCTCGTCGTCTCCCTCAAGAATCATGCCCTTATATCGGCCGAATGTGGTCTTGACATACGCCTATATATGGCTGCCGCTCACTTTTCCAGATGTCGGCCCTCACGATATTTTTTATTATGACCGTGGTGAATTCTTATCCCCGCCGAGGATGCATATGCCTAATACTTTTACCAGCACTCTTCTCCGTATCCTCTTCAACGATGCGACCTTTCTAAACAGTAATAGGTCTGGTTCGAGAGGTACGGCCAAGTACAATCATTGAGCGTCTGTCTGTCATGTGCCATTGTGGTATAGAAACTTGATCCTTGTTCGTTTGCTGCCATGTTCGTTCCGTTTGAGTCTATTGTCTTAAGGACGCTCAGTACATACAGAATGGTTCTGCTATCACGATCCGTTTCAGGCGCCAGAACTTCATTGTGCCAGTGCTCCCAGATCACATCCTGACGGTCTGGCACGCTGGTTTGTCAGACCTGACACATTTTCATTTGCAAATGAATTTCCTCCAAGGCTACGCGCGCCGAAGCGACGTGAACGCGAGCCGGCGGGTGCGACGCCACGAGAACTGCGGAGGTGCGAGTAGGCGCACATGAAGGAGTAGGAGCGATAGCAAGCGCAGCGGATGCGCGAGCGAGCGTGGGCAAGCGACAGTCTCGACCGATTGCAAGTGGCGCAGGCGCACCGTATCGACGACGTCGGTGAGTCGTTGTGTGTCCGGCGCATCGGCGCGAAGCCTTGCGGGCCCAGGTCCAGCGAGGCAGCCACTGGAGATACTGGAAAGGCTCATCATGCAGCGGTGGCGAGGCGATGGTGGCGCGGCGTGGTCTCGCCCACGCGACGGGGAGCACCACGCGCAAGATGCGTGGGCGTGCGGCGGATAAGGGGGTGCTTGGGATACTGCGTGTGCTCACAAGGAAGGTGCATTCACCCTGAGACGTCGCTGGGGAAAGATCGAGACGTGGCGGCACAGGAGGACGACGCGCACGGTAGGATGGCCAATCTAAAGGTGACCCGGCGTCGTTCGAGAGCGTATATTCGGTGTTGGTGTCAGTCTGCGAAGGAATGAGGCGGCATGGACTACTCACGACGACACCAGAAGACGACGTGCGTAGAGGCCCGCGCTGGGTCGGCGTCGGCGAGCGGCGGGGATGTATTGACGCATCGTTGAAGGCACGGTCCGAGCGCGGTCGCAGAATTAGCTCGAATTGAGGATACAGCACACTAGGAGGATGGAAATGAGTATGACTGCACAGCAGCACTGCGAGATATCCTGCGGATACGCTCCCCGCACGACGAACCTCGGCGCAGAGGACGAAGTGAAATACGGCGCGGGTGGCGGCGGCGCTTCCTTCAACATCTGGCCAGTCAGTCCTGGAGCTATGGGGTGCGGGGGCGAGCGCTTCGGCATCGGCGTCGAGGCGGAGGGCAGGGGACGGACGCGCATGGCGACGTCGAGATAGAGATCCAAACAACTTCGACGGAAGCAGCGGGCGGCGTGCGAGTAGCACGTATCGGGATCAAGGCGAGAGGGCGCTAGCCCACACGACGCGGCGCCGCATATGGCACGGACCAAGGTGGGCGTCGCCTGCGTACAGCGGAAGACACGGGCTTAACGCTTAGCAATGGGTGTCCATCTGCGAAGCGGGCAGGACTGACGGCGCATCCTGCGTCCGACACCGTTCACGTCGAGAGGAGCCTGCTGCACGCGCATGGCGTCGAGATCGAGAGATAGGCGGCGTCGATGTCGAAAGCGAAATCAACTTGGAGTGAGGGTGACATGGAGGGATTGACGAGGTTGGTTGCAGCATGCGATTCCACGGCCCGCGAGCACACACAACGCGGTGCAAGAGATATGTACGGCGCGCTCACGCGAAGGAAGCGCGGCTGGTGGTGCATCTGACATCTGCGTCCGAAACCACTGGCATACTGCCCGGCGCGATTGGGGTCTAGACCACGATCAGCGCAGCGCCGTGAATTGCGTGGTGGGCACGACGGCATCACAGCCACTTGATTGACAGCGGACTCGCCAGGCCTTTCTTGTTGTACGTTTCACTCTGGCTCGCACACCATCTGCGCTCCACGGCGCGCTGGACAACAAATCTTGCTCGGTGCTTATTGTCGCTGCTTAATGCTCAGCTCCCAATCAGCTTCTGCCGTGAGCGCGCTGGGCTCCCGCACGGTGCACCAAATTGACGTTCCTCAAATTCCGTGTTTGAAATTCCATGTCTTGATCCTGGAACACCCAAGCAGCCTAGGTTTCATCTACGTTGTCACAACATAACTCGAGGCTCCGTTGTGGTGTCCAGCCCTCTATACTATAATTGGCTTTGCAATGCAAAATGTTCTAGAAGTGAAAAATGTCACTCTACCGCAGTCAATTCTTCGCTGTTTGTCTTCGGAGATGGCCCAAATGAAGCTAATATGAATTCGCCTTCGGGCTGCCTCCCAGAAATAAACAAAATCGGCCAAGAATTGTCCGCTATGGATATGCCGAATTGACTGGTCGTTTGATGGGGCAATTGATTGACATCTCAGCAATCAAAATATCTTCGCACTTCGTGTCCTAATTCTTGACCAGTTCTCAGCCGAATTAGATGAAACTTTCTTTATATTCTGATAGTACACATATGTCGGTTTTATTTGGGCCATCTCCGAAGGCAAACGGCGAAGAATTGAGTGCGGTAGAGTGACATTTTTCACTTCTAGAACATTTTGCATTGCAAAGCCAATTATAGTACAGGTATCTTCATCCCTTACAACATCTTAATTCCGACGCCGAATTGCCAAGCAGGAAATGAAATGCCACCGTCGGAATGCTGTACCACCGTGTGATTAAAGGAAAGCCTTTGTATTTTTGGGGTTCGGTGCCAATCAACAGGACGGTGAGGCCCACGCATGCAGGCACGATGTTCTGCAACACCGCGGTTGTCGACGTTGGTGTCGAATGGGAGCCACCTTCCCGCCACGCCTTGTCCTCGGGGTGCGAGATAGGTGCCGATGGAAGCCCTGAGAGTGGTGACACCATGCACGTTGCATTCAGTCTTGAGTGGATTGGTAGAACTCCCATCAGATCTTACCCCGTTTAGAAACCCCACCCCCTGTCTGCTGTCGTTCAATTCCTGACCAGTCCAAAGCATAGAGGGTCCTATAGGACAACTCAGGGCCACACCCGCACCTAAATAAACATGAGAAACGTTTTCATATGTTCAAAAACTGGCGGAACATCGGAAAACATAAACGAAACATATCTTTTGCAGCGAGACACGAAAAATGGTTGGAAAACACCTCTCTAAAGGTCAGGAAGGTGCAGTGGAAAATTTGCAAAATAATACAGGGGCGGCTTCGTTCCACGGAAGTATCTTATATTAATGTCGAGGAGGTGGAACAGCGAAAAATCACGATATACAAACGAGTGACAATGAAAATGGTTTATGTAAAAACGGATTCACTCCTGGAGACAAGAAAAATACATGGTGATTAACATGAAATTCGCAGCAGGCCAAAAATTGAAACTCACGGCGTGCGTCACACATCCATGTTGGAAAAGAAAGTTCCAAAAAAAAATATCTCTGCGCCGAACACGGCGGAAATGAATCCGTAAGGGAAGCTACGGCCCCCCATATGGTGTGGCTATGACCTTTCATGTTTGATCGAGATGGCTGTAAGCGCCACAGAGTGACGTGGGACTTGGAGCTGAGCGTCGACCACGTAGCAACGTGCTTTCCACCTTGCTTTCTACAACGTCCATGTCCGACCACCCCAATGAGCCGATGGCCAACTGGCGCAACAAGTTTGACGACAGAGTGCACAAATTCACTTCTAAAGTCAAGGGCGGATGGCGCAAACTTGAAATCACTTCGAAACTCAAGGACGGATGGCACAAACTCACTCCGAAACGCGGTCCGGCACTCCCACCGCAGCCATCTCGAAGCACAGCGCCATCTAACAGGCAAGGATCGTCACCCCCAAGTGAGTCTTTCGTTTGTTTCCCTGGCCACTGCTAATTCCTTCAACCTAGTCTTGCCACCTAACCCTGAGAATGCACCCAGTTGCGTCGATGAAGGGGAAGATTCGTTGAAAGGAGATGATACCGCTAAGACTGGTGCGTCTTGTTATTCCACATAGCTACAGCTATTCACCATTTAACTCAGGTATGCCGAGCTCCTCCACCTTTCCCCTCACAACCCTGTCCGAATTAAAAACAATGTGAGTATCCCCGACCTCCTGTCAAGACTGTTGATTCAATTCATGTCCTTTGATCAGCATTAAGCTTCACAGTAAGCACCTGTCTATGTTGATGCTGCCAAACCATACTCAGTCCCTTCTCACAGGTATCCATGTCACGTCCTTGACTAAACCCCATGATGATCTTCCGGGTGACATGAAAATATTTGCCCAGCTCATCATTGAGGGGAATATTTTTCTGCAAACCTTGCCGGTGGAGTCGGAGCAAGATCAAATGAGTTGGAAACTTGGTTTTGGGTGTAACATGTGAGTGTGTAGTGGCCTTTGTAAAAGACACTTCGGATTCACCGACCCTCACTTCTTCTCAGCCCACCCTATGCTCTTACTTTCTCAGTGGCAGTCTTGCGCCAGAGTGAAACTGATGGAACACGTCTTGTCGGTTATGTTGAAATCGGGCGAGGTGAAGTCATTGAATCTGTGGAATCGAATAGGTGTAGGGCAGCATCCCTTACTCTGAGCACGATCACTGAAGATTACAATGTAGCCTTCCAGCTCCAGCTCAATAAAGTGAATCTCGATGGCCCCTCTCTCAGCTTCCGTGCTGGCTTCTCAGTTTCTGAGTTGGCATACCAGGACATATCTGGTTTAGATCTCATTGGCATGCCAGAAAATACAAGTGAGAATCCCAACATAATGTCGGACTACTCCCTGAGTCATCTACAGTTGCCTGTGTCACGGGCCAGGGCATAGCAAGTGAGCTGCAGAAGATGTATGAAGACTCAAGGAGGACCGAATTTTCTATGGATTCTCTACAGCTTTGGGTGATGCACGAGAGGATTCTACTGTGCTGCCAAAGCAATGACAACAGAGCTCAGCTGCTGAATATACTCGGGGATATTATTTTAAAGTCTTACCAAGAATCCGGGACTCTGGATGACCTGAACCAGGCAGTCTGTGCATACAATGATGCATTGCGGGATGACCCAGGGTCTGTTATCTGTCTTGCAGACCTTGGAACATCTTTGCTACGTCGCTTTGAGCGGTTTGGGAGCTTGCGGGATATACACCAATCCATTGTGATGCTCGAAGATGCTGTCCGACTCACTCCAGATGGTCACCCTGACAAGCCTAGGCGCCTTAACAACCTTGGCACTTCGCTTTTGGGTCGCTTTGAGCAGCTCGGCGATCTCAGCAACCTCAACAAGTCCATCATGATGCTTGAGGATGCTGTCCGACTTACTCCAGATGGCCACCCTGAAAAGCCTGGGAGGTTGGGCAACCTTGGCATTTCACTTTTCCATCGTTTTCAGCGGCTCACTGATCTCAGTGACCTCAGCAGGTCTGTCATGATGTTTGAGGATGCTGTCCGACTCACTCCAAATGGCCACCCTGACAAGCTTACAATGTTGAACAACCTTGGCAATTTGCTTTTCCGTCGCTTTGAGCAGCTCGGTGATCTCAGTGAACTCAACAAGTCCATCATGCTGAGGGAGGATGCTGTCCAACTCACTCCAGATGGCCACCCTGACAAGCCTGGGAGATTGAGCCACCTTGGCAATTCGCTTTTCTGTCGTTTTCAGCGGCTCGGTGATCTCAGCGACCTCAACAAGTCCATCATGATGAGAGAGGATGCTGTCCGACTCACTCCAGATGGCCACCCTGACAAGCCTAGGGCCTTTAACAACCTTGGCACTTCCCTTTTGGGTCGCTTTGAGCAGCTCGGTGATCTCAGCGACCTTAACAAGTCCATCATGATGGGAGAGGATGCTGTCCAACTCACTCCAGATGGCCACCCTGACAAGCCTACAATGTTGAAAAACCTTGACAATTCGCTTTTCCGTCGCTTTGAGCAGTTCGGTGATCTCAGCGACCTCAACAAGTCCATCATGATGAGAGAGGATGGTGTCCGACTCACTCCAGATGGCCACTCTGACAAGCCTGGGAGGTTGAACAACCTTGGCAATTCGCTTTTCCGTCGTTTTCAGCGGCTCGGTGATCTCAGCGATCTCAACAAGTCCATCATGATGAGAGAGGATGCTGTCCGACTCACTCCAGATGGCCACCCTGAAAAGCCTGGGAGGTTGAGCAACCTTGGCAGTTCGCTTTTGGCTCGCTTTGAGCAGCTCGGTGATCTCAGTGACATCAACAAGTCCATTATGATGCTTGAGGATGCTGTCCAACTCACTCCGGATGGCCACCCTGACAAGCCTGGGAGGTTGAGCAACCTTAGTGGTTCGTTTTTCCGTCGCTTTGAGCAACTCGGTGATCTCAGTGACATCAACAAGTCCATAATGATGGTTGAGGATGCTGTCCGACTCACTCCAGATGGCCACCCTGACAAGCCTGGGAGGTTGAGCAACCTTGGCACTTCGCTTTTCCGTCGCTTTGAGCAGTTCAGTGATCCCAGCGACATCAACAAGTCCATCATGATGCTTGAGGATGCTGTCCGACTCCTTCCAGATGGCCACTGGGACAAGCCTACAATGTTGAACAACCTTGGCAAATCGCTTTTAGGTCGCTTTGAGCAGCTGGGTGATCTCAGCGACCTCAAAAAGTCCATCATGATGTGTGAGGATGCTGTCCAACTTGCTCCAGATGGCCACCCTGACAAGCCTGGGTGGTTGAACAACCTTGGCAATTCGCTTTCCCGTCACTTTGAGCAGCTCGGCGATCTCAGCGACCTCAATAAGTCCATCATGGTGCTAGAGGATGCTGTTGGACTCGCTCCAGATGGCCACCCTGAAAAGCCTGGGATGTTGAACAACCTTGGCAAATCGCTTTTCCGTCGCTTTGAGCAGCTGGGTGATCTCAGCGACCTCAACAAGTCCATCATGATGTTTGGGGATGCTGTCCAACTCACTCCAGATGGCCACCCTGCCAAACCTAGGAGGTTAAACAACCTTCGCAATTCGCTTTCCCGTCGTTTTCAGCGGCTTGGTGATCTCAGTGACCTCAACAAATCCATCATGATGTCTGAGGATGCTGTCCGACTCATTCCAGATGGCCACCATGAAAAGCCTGGGATGATGACCAGCCTTGGCTCCTCGCTTTTCGATCGCTTCGAGTGGCTCGGTGATCTCAGCGACCTCAACAAGTCCATCATGATCTCTGAGGATGCTGTCCGACTCACTGCAGATGGCCACCTTGACAAGCGTTCAATCTTGAACAACTTTGGCACTTTGCTTTTGGGTCGCTTCAAGCAGCTTGGTGATCTCAGTGACCTCAACAAGGCCATCATGGTGTTTGAGGATGCTGTCTCACTCACTCCAGATGGCCACCCTGACAAGCCTTCGCTGCTGATTAACCTCGGGAATTCACTCCTCGGTCGCTTTGAGTGGCTCCATGATCCTGAAGACTCTCAGCAGCTGCTGATTCACTACACTTCAGCTGCATGCTCAGCAACAGGCCCTGCCCATATACGATTCAAAGCGGCCAAAATCTGGGCAAAATATGCCCACATTCACCAACTCTCGTCTATACTCCATGCATATACTACTGCCATTGAACTTCTGCCTGAATTGGCATGGCTGGGGCTGTCTATAACCGATCGGCATCATCACCTTTTGCAAGCAGGCCAAGTTGTGAGGGATGCTGCTTCAGCTGCAATTGCAGTGCATGACTACCAGAAGGCAGTGGAGTGGCTTGAACAGGGTCGTTCAATTATCTGGGGTCAGCTTCTCAATCTGCGCACGCCAGTAGATGAACTGAGGAACAGTCATCCATACCTTGCTACTGAGCTGGTCTCTCTCTCTACCTCACTAGAAACTGCTGGTAACCAGAGCCATGCTGCTGCTGATGCTCCGAAACCACAGTCGCTACAGTCCATTGCAAAGAAATCTCATGCCCTTGCTCTTAAAAGAAATCATATCCTTCAACAGATCAGAGAGCTGCCAGGGTTTGAGAGGTTCCTATTATCAAAGCCAATCTCTGAGCTTTCACTCGCTGCGAAGATGGGCCCTGTTGCTATCGTGAATATCAGTGAATATGGATGTGATGCTCTGATACTCATGCCGGGCCTTGAAGGTCAAGTCATCCATGTCCCACTGAATGATTTCACAATCGATGATGCACAGGCCTTGGCCCAATCTCTGGCATCAATTGTGGGAACTATTGGACGCAGTGATAGGTTGCATGGCTCTCGTGAGGGAGATATGGCTCCGGATGATATCTTTTCCCACATTCTCTCTGAGATCTGGTTTAAAATTGTTCGCCCAGTCCTGAATGCACTCGCAATTATGGTAAGCCATTTTAATCAACACATCCAATTCCCATCCTAATGATTTCTCCAGACTCCAGTACACCAGGATTTAGGACGTATCTGGTGGTGTCCAACTGGGCCACTCGCATTTCTTCCCATCCATGCAGCAGGACTCTATGGCGAAGACCAAGCATTTGGCTCCAAATTATCTGACTTTCTGATTTCGTCCTATACACCATCGTTGACTGCCTTGATCCATGGGTTTCGTCCACAATCTAAATCCAATGAAGACCTTCAACTCCTTGCTGTCACTCAGCCATCAGCCAAGGGACAGTCCTACATCCCAGGAACTCAGGACGAAATCATATGTATCAAGCAGCATGCCAAGGGAAAAGTTCCTGTTCTGTGGTTGGATAAAGATATGGCCACGATAGAAGAAGTTCAGAAGGGCATGAAGAATTCCAGATGGGTCCATTTTGCCTGCCATGGTGTGCAGAGCACCTCTCCAACTGAAAGTGCCCTCCTCCTTGCCGGTAGCTCACAGTTGACACTCTCAAACATTATCGAGCTATATCTCCCTAATGCTGACCTGGCATTCCTCTCTGCATGTCAAACTGCCACTGGTTCCAAAGAGCTCCAAGACGAGTCGGTTCATCTCGCTGCTGGCATGCTACTAGCAGGATACCGAGGTGTCATTGGGACAATGTGGTCTATCATGGACAACGATGCCCCGCAAGTTGCTGGTGATGTTTATGCCCGTCTATTGGAGGCATCACCTCCAGACCCGATGAGGGCAGCTGAGGCGTTGCATCTCGCTGTTCAGAAGCTTCGAGAGCAATCTGGAGGAAAGAAATCATTTTTACACTGGGTGCCCTTCATACATTTTGGGGTTTAATTTCGGGATATAGCAACTGTATAGGATATGCGTAGGTGTAGTAGTAGTAGTTTGGTAGTCACTGTTTCTGTAGTACCCTTTGTGAGTTACAGTTTTGATTTTATTCATCAGAGTATTAGAGGTTACAAGTTACAACCTCTATGGGAATCTCAACAAGCTTTATGTATATCACATCTGATTTGATGGTTGTGTATTGCGTCCAACCTGAGAAGCTTGGTGACTGGAAGAACAAAATGTCAGAGACACGAACTCAATGCCCGAGAGCACAAGCCAGACTCGCAACAGAAAAGATTGAACTAGACTTGTTGCTTCACTCAACAGGAAACCAAGCCAGTTGAGACTAATTCAGAGTAGTGTCTGTCTCCTTTTTATATTCACGCTCAAACTCAACGTTGAAGGTTAATATCTCCGGCTCAAGCTCAAACACTCAACAATAACATTTCAGAGACTCAAGCTGAAGATTGATGATTCCTAATGGATATTTCAGGCTGAAGGTAATAATTCAGTGTTTGAATAGCCGTTCTTCAAAAGAGTGCAAATACTCATGGCCAACATCGACGAAGTGAACAGCTGGCCTACTCGTTTGAAAAGAACATGCCAAATTGACCATTTCAGCTTGCTGCAGGTGCCTCACCAGACCGGGAGGTGTCACGGAGTTATCAACGGTGCGAGAGGCGCGGACACGTTGTTTGGAGCTGTATGCGAGACGCGTGATTGCTCTCAACTTTGACCGTGACTGCGACTGCCTGCCGCAAACGTCATGGCTGGCCACTTTTTACTTTCCGCCTCAAACATAAGCCCCAAATCGAGGAATAATCTGTATAGCCCGCGTCGGACGCGGCAGGGCCCGCTAGCTATCTACCTCAAGTTTTAGATACTGACATGTTGACCTCATCGACTACTTGTCAGTCGGCAGCCAGCCCCGTTTTACTGTTTGGTCAGATAAGAAATTTCAAAGGCTGCTTAAATAGACAGGCCATGCTATTCTCGGTAGAGCCCGCGGATTCATTCTGAGTCCATGGCGTATATTTTTTTGTCTGGCTCACCCTCGCCCGACCTTTGGTCGGCTCGAGTTCGCCCGGACGCTGAACCATGTAGATTCTTGCTTCAGGCAGGTCACGAATGGTTTGATGTGTTGGAAATTGGAGCAAGAGTCTGTGATAAGTTGTATATGTTCACCCTTGCCCGACCTTTGGTCGGCTCGAGTTCACCCGATACTGTGAGTGCACAGGAGCTTTGGGAATAATCAAGAAATCAAAGAAACCCGGGAAATCGAAAGTATGCATTTTCAATGGTTAGTCATTCACACTGAAAGGCACCGAATAGCACAGGAAATGGTAACCTGTATCATGGTTGAATGCCAGGTATTATTTAATGGTGTGCAGAGGGGTTTGAAAGATACACCGTTCCAGAGAGCGGCCCAGGCCAATCATGAGAAAAAATACAGAAACCGGAGCATCTCATTGGCATAGGAAGCACTGCATTCAGACCCCCCCATAGGCACAGATGTGCCCACCTTCACCAATCCCCGCCTACGGACTGCCCACCCAAGCCGACGTTGGTCTACCCTAATAGGCATCGGCCGACGTTGGTCTAACATCCCTACCGAGGCAAAGCCTGCCCACCTTGGTAGATCTTCGCCGACAGTGGTGTGTCTATCTTGGCCAACCTTGGTCAACCTTGGCCACCCTGGGTCTAGGTTGGTGTTGGTTGGAATGGCTGGATGGGTACAAACCATGTCAGATTTTGAATTTGGCTAACTAGGCTTAGCTAGGCTCATCGGCCTACATGAGTCTATGTGTGCCTAATCCAGTGGGAATACCTAGACCAACCTCGGCAGGGATGGGCAGATGGATGGGCAAGGGTCAGCACACTGGTCTGCCTACACATCTGCCTATCAGGATCTGGCAGACCTGTGCCTACAGGGGGGTCTGAACATAGTGAAGATCAAGATTTTGAGGATCACATCAGATTCAATTCTTCCCCGTAATTCCCAAAAATCTATTAGTATGTTGTAATCAGATACCTTTCAACATTCACCTCTCACCCATTTACTTTCAGTGGTAATTCTGCGCTGTATGCGTGTGCTTTGGCTCGCGCAGGAGAGGGTGGTTCGCACTTCACACGCGAATCAACCACGGTGCAGCACAAGGTACGCACCTTCTTTGCGTGATAATTCGTAATACATCCGAGCCCGAGTCTAAGACCGAGTCCGCTCCGTTTGCGCTCACTCCTTCTGCTGCGTGTAAGCGAGGGCCTGCACGTAATACATGCAATTGAATGTAATTCGATTCGTCTTTCTCTACAAGTAGGGTCAGCTGCATTAACCCATAGGGAAGTTGACTGGTATCACTGCAGAAGATGGGACGTACGGAGCAGTTCAAGTCCTCGTTGAACAAAGTGAAGATAACGCCAATTTATTGATCCACACCCCGCGCAATTCGTTTGAGGGCTGGCGGCTGGGCTTGGGCGCCATGACCTTCGTTTTACAAAAATCGCTCCGATTTCATTGTCGTCCACGGTTCTTCCTGGGTCCGTCCATGGCCGCAGAGCATGCAGAGTCCTCTGGGTTTGATTTTGGTTTACTTTTCCCTCGGTTTTGAACCGTGTCACGAAAGACATTCTCATTTCAATATCCTCAGGTGTTTCGTCCAACATTCCTACCCACGATTGCGGAGCCACCAACCGGTTCCGTACTACGGTGTCTTGCATTATTCGTTCCCGCCCTTTATACACCATAGACCTCATTGCGCGCGCTGCACACCTCGCCCAAATATCCATTCGAGCTCCGCGTCTAGGCTGGCAAAGTGTTGACTCGCGACAGCCTTTTTTTAAAAATGTTTCTGTTTATTGTCTGTCTTTGGGTAGCTCAAATCTGCATCGCTGAGGTTCCTTTCCCTGCCCGCGGCTATTCACTGTGACCAATGTAATAGATATCTCGGTCCAAGTCCATCCTTTGCCCGAGTCCATGATTGAATTTCTGAATTATTGCATTCAGAAAGTTTCGATGGGAGTGCTGTTGGAGCATTTCTCTCGGGTCGCTCGAATTCTTTTTGGGGAAGCAAGGAATATTCAGAGATTTTTACGAGCCATATGGAGGAAGCCTGGTCGACACAGTGGACCTCGTCTTCCCGACATCTGTGGAGGTATTTTCACAGTTGACAGGAGGCGGAAATTGAAATCATTCAATCCAGAAGTCACCGAGTGCAGTTTTGATGGTCCAGAGTGCAGAGCTACTGCAGAACTAGTGCTGCACCATTGAATATTGAATGCTGGGTCGATGCTGGCCAGTCCATCGAGTCAACTTTCTGCCAAAAAATAAAAGACGTGTCACAGTCGTTGATTGGTCGAGGATTAGAAAGAAAACGAAAGAGGAGCGGCTTTGACGATGGGAGATACTGCCTATGGATTGAGTAGACACATTCAACAGCCCACCTCACAGCTTGTACATTCGGACCATTGGGCCGAGTAAGGCGGCAAGAAGCTGTACGACAGGCTGTGTATATGGGCTGTGTTCTTTGAGCGCCGGCTCTCGCTACTCTTCCTTTGCTCTCACCACCACCCCACCCCCTTCTACCGACGATGGCTTCAACACATATTTCCGATGCACTTGTTCGTTGGGATCCCCGTGCCAACCAAGCAGTTGCGAAGACAGAAGACACTCGTCCTGATGGTGGAAGATGGGTGCTAATGCTTAACGGCTTCTTGTCTCCCTCTCCAGGTCGCACCTTGGATCAGGTCTACACCTCCTTGGGAAAGGTCCTGGAGACACAGGCCAACCGTGCTGCATATAGCTTTGGCTTGGGACCGCATGTCGTGGCCCAGAAAATCAAGTTCTACTTCGGAAACGATGAAGATCGTGTTCTACAATTGGAACTCCTGCACACCTCCATCCCACCAAAACTCCGGAAAGGGTGCCAAAAGTTGATGAGATATGCTCTTCCGTGCGTGTTCTATATGTTGTGAAAACTGCCTGTAATGATGGTCCTTAGAACCGAATCTGCTGATACCCAATGTCAGGCCTTCAAGGACATTGCGGAAGTTGTTACGCTCCTTCCTGGGCTCCGTGCTCTGTGTCTCCGCGCAAAATATATAGAAGGTGCAACATCAACTGAAGATATTTCTTCGCTGTGGAGCCGGGCTAATGGTCCCCCTGATGATGAATGGACATTTTGGCAAATGTTGGCTGCAACCTGCTTGGCCGATACCACAATCTCGACGAACATGGAGGCCAGCACTGTTGCACAGCTCACCTCGTGTGATGCAGGGGAACTCAGTGTGCTTGAATGGTTATTGGTTGAACATGATTGCTCGTGAGTGATAGATCCATCTGTGGAGTCATCCTGATGTCAGCATTGAAGTGGAGATTCCACATTTTTGAGGGCCCTCTGCATCCGATACCTCAGGGGGATTCTTGACCTACCTGGATTTTGGTCTGAGACTGGAAGTTTTCACTCTCATGTTGCGAACAAGTTATGTCATCTAATGAGCCAAGTGTTCAAGGACATTGGGGTCGACATCCTGGCACTAGGTCCCACAGAGGAGTCGGAATCACCATTGGACTATTTGGGTATCGACCTTTTTGCCATGACCATTCTCACTGGTCTTTTGAGCTGGTTGGGCAAAATTGATCCCCAGGATTGCCCCTTACAACCTTGGTTTGATGGTTTCCATCAATGTCTTCAGCTATTGCGAAGGTAGGTATAACAACTATAGCGCGCTGTCGCGGCAGAGCCCACTAACTGGTGGGTGTATTTACACAAATCAACTCGAAGTTCAACATAAACATGTATCCAATATTGAGGCTCTATCGCAAAACAAATATTGATGTGCCCAAAACATATTCATGCGAGGTCTGATAGATCATCTACATTCAAACAATCTGTCTCCACCTCTTGAGTACCAAATGCATTACCTTCGAGAATTTTGTATGATTCTGCAATCAGCAGATATACCTGTGGATGCAATCAGAAGTGATCAGAAATATTAATGGAGTAACCAATTTCTGTGCGGTGGGACGCACTCGGTGATCCACATGTTTTTTTGTGCTGTTACTGAGACCACCTTTATGTAACGGTGTCCAGCCTCGTGAGAGAGACTCTCATGGCCAGATTGGAGCCATTTGGGAAGAACCCGGTTTCTGTCCATCTCAAGATCTTGGCTTTGACCGAAATCTGAACCGTCAATATGGGTCACCCATCCGAACAAGATTCGAAGTAGCTCACAATCAAATCCTCGATCATGGCTGACCCGGGGATGACTACTCTTTCAGTTTTAGCAGAGGGCTAAATTCTGGGTCAGTTGTGGTTAGAATACTTGAAAAAAACTCACTCTGTCACCTGAATCTACAGTCTCAACAGCACGAAGAAGCATTGTTTATGTTTTGAAGAGATCCTTGACTTCTTCGGTGCAGCCCACGGGGAGGCTCAACCACATGTTTATACCCTGGCCACCTGCCTTAATATGAGTTCAGTAAGTTAGTGGCAAGACGGAATTGAGCCCACTGTTAACTCCTGCCCAACAACCATCCCGATTACGACTTCCCTGAACCGGAGGCTATACCTTTTTTCCGGAATCCCTAACGGGAGAGCTTAGTGCTGGGTTTTATAGCTATAATAGCTACCGCCATTCAGGGCCATGTCGCGAGTGGCAGCAAAAGATAGTTAGACAAGCCAAAGGCTGTGTTCCTGTCAGGCAAAATATCCTCAACATACCGGTTATGGCGCATCCTGGAGAGAGTAACGAGATCACCCATTAATGACAGGTAAATATGATTGCGGCTGCAGCCGCTGTATGCATTCTTGAGCGGGGCTGTGCCGGGTAAACATACGCACGGCTCCAAAAAAAAAAATACGTTGCAAATTCCCAACTAAATCCCGTTTTTTAGCCATGGGCACCATTGTAGGCCGGTCTGATCTCAATGCAGACAATTCCTGATCGCGTTGAGTTTTTTACCGACCGAAAGAGTCCTCTTTTTTCCCCGGGCGTAACCGCTTCGAGTATGACCTCAAATGTTTTCGCAGAGCAGAAGTACCGTCTGAGGTAGAGAACTCCACCTTGTGCATTTCAAGATCACGTTAGAGAGGTCGCTGAGATAGTGTCTTGGCCACACTTGCAAGGATATGAATTTGAGCTAACTCTAAATCTACCGACATAGATGCTGCCAGATCCGTACCGGGTATATCCAGATCACCGTTGTGTGCTTGCGATAAAGTCAAAAGTGATGCGCAGCCTAGATGCCGATAGCCAGATCTATGAAGTCCACATGAACCACCACCGAGATGTGCAACCATAATATTACGACATTCAGTAGCCTTCTTCGAATTCAAACCAATACTCATCAAATATGGAACAGCAACAAAGTGGTTTATCAGCAAGTGTTTCCGTTCTGCGGAAAGCCTAGTTAACACGTCATAGCCGGGGACTCCGAACATTTCTGAGACCGCAGAAATCTGCTCCTCAGAGAGATGAGAAGCGGACAGAAGGATACTGTAGGCGGTGTAACTCATGTGATGAACGAATATAAATTTTGCGCCTGCAGATTTACAGCCCTCATGAGGCAAAGCCCGACATCCCATTCGGCAGAACAGATCCACACATGCCGGATAACAAATGAAACGTCAATGCTAGTCGACATCCAGCAGCTGACAATCCTTGGGAAGGAATGCCATGAAGGGATAGATGGGTGCGAAGAGAATAATCATTGCCGCTCGAAAACATTCTGAAGGGGGTCGGGAGACAAAAATAAGGTATCCAAACCAACATCGGAACAGACCGGCCCAGGCATAGTTTACTGATCTGAAGCAGAAGTAGATGCAGAACGAAACAAATTATATTGAAGTGGGACATAATTATTATAATCGTGCGCGCACGCAGATTGGGATTGGGTATTATTATGGTACAGTGCGCGCGCAGACCTAGAATCACGCGTGCACGCGGACGGGGGTACAGAAGTACCGGGATCTAAGGTAAAAGATCAGGAAGGGTTCGAGAACGACAAGGTAATCAACTTACAGTGAGACAGTTGAGATCTGTTGATATTAGCCGGATTCAAGGGTTCGGAACCTGGTGGGGTTCGGCCGGTGAGGTGATATCATGGAAACATCATGATCACTGACCGTCGATGTTCTCACGAGGAGGGACAGGCTGCCATTGTTCGGACATTGCAAGCGGCTCGGATGAACCAGCTGAACACAGCCATTGAAAAAAAGACGTTGAAGAGGTGAATACAACAACATACCACGAGGATCCAATTCATACAAATGGTCAAAAACATTGGAGGGCGGTAGGCCCAGGCCGATGAGCCATTCCCGAACACCCGTTTTCCAGTCCAGGGTCATGCACACATCCGTAGCAAGGACATGAGAGACAGAGCAAGCTAGTTACATAGTGAAGCTGCCATGAGGACCCCCATTAATAGTAAAGGCAACAATGGAGAAATGAACGACGCATATCAATTCATCATTTTCAGTTGGGTGGACAAGATCAAAGCATCAATCAAATTTGAGTGATTTCAATCATTACACTCAAAAATTATTGATAGGGCGCTATAGGACCCACTGCCTAAAGTTAGTGGGCATAATATATTATCCATAACCCTTATAGCTGAATATTCTCCAGACCTCGTGCTGAAGAGCTCCTTCCCAATTCATGCACATTTGCAGCCGCCAACTTTGAAGATATCCTGCCAAGTAGTTATCAAAACGCAGAGTTGAATGTTGTGGTCGATGGGTGAGCCAGTTGAAAATCTGGTGTGGAAGGTATTGATATTTATCTTAACATGAACAGGGAACATACAACCTCAGACAATCAAGATACACCTGACAATCACCTGGCAGAAATAAGTTGTGAAAACAATTCCACAAATAGTTTCCACTCGGATCACTCACAACTCGATGAGTCAGAAGACCCAGAGTCACTACGAGAGGATGATAGCGATGCACAGAGTTATAATTCGGGTCTGGACTCTGTTGAGAAGGATAGTCCATGTGACTTGGGAGATGAGAGTCAGGAATGCATTGGACAGCTTGTAAGAGTATTTTGTCTTTTAAGAAAATGTGCTCAATTGAGCATAACTAGGATCATGATATTCACGATGCTGGGGAATGTGCTACTCGGACCTCAAATTTATACGGAGATCCTGTGAGTGGATGAATTACTTAATATGGTTGAACTTAATTACAGCCGATGTCAGTACCGAGGGCGCGGATCGAAAATTTTCTGTTTTGGGATGTTTCCAAAGAATTCCCTATATCTCAGTCAGTTCTTCACCGATTCACATAAAAACTGGATAGATCTACTCAGCTAATTCATGCACAATTAGTGATAAAGAGGAACTTGCGAAAATATTACGTATTAGGCAATTTCTGTTTTGGGGCTGTTTTTGCATTGAATATTGTCTAGCATGGCCAGAACATGTCCCAGTAACCTAGAATTTTGGGAGAGACAATATGGATACGTGATGAAACATGTGATAGAGCCATAAGTAAGGATAATTTAGTTACAGTCCTTCTAGCTCCAGTGAAAACATTTGGCAGTTTTTGGCTTTCAGAGATATTGCCAAGATAACATTCATCTGGACATTTCATATGGTTCTGGCTCTATCACTTGTTCCATAACATATACACATTGTCCCTCCCAAAATTCTAGGTCACTGGGAAATGTTCTCACCATGCTATATGGTATTCAGTGCAAAAACAGCCCCAAAACAGAAATTACCTAATACGTAATATTTTCGTAAGGTCCTCTCTATCACTAATTGTGCATGAATTAGCTGAGTAGATATATCCAGTTTTTATGTGAATCAGTGAAGAACTGACTGAGATATAGGGAATTCTTTGGAAACATCCCAAAACAGAAAATTTTCGATCCGCGCCCTCGGTACTGACATCGGCTGTAATCCCAAAATTTACAGACCGGTGGAACAGCGATTTCACGACATGCAACCTCACCTCCTCTCACAGGAGCACTGCTGAAGCAGCTTAAAGAGCGTAAACATGCATTGCGTGAAAAAGAAAGGGAGCCCCCTGCTTGCTATGCATGGGCTGGCATGGACATATGGTGAACTAGGTCAATTTAGGCAGGCAAAAGTTCTGGAAGTTGCAGTGCTTCAGAAACGAAGAACCATTCTAGGAGATGATCATCGGGAAACTCTGCAGATCATGACTAGTCTGGCGTCAACATACCACGAACTAGGCCAATTTGAGAAGGCAGCAGAGCTCGGAATGTCAGCGCTGGAAAAGCAGAAGAAACATCTGGGTGAAGATCATCCAGACACTCTACATACCATGGCCAATCTGGCAGCGACATACACAGAACTAGGCAAATTCACACAGGCAGAAGCACTCGAGCTTGAAGTGCTCAAAAGGCGGAGGCACCTTCTGGGTGAAGATAGTCCAGACACTCTATATGCCATGGGTCATCTGGCAGTAACATATCACGAGCTGGGTCGGTCTGAGAAGGCACAGACAGTTTTGGTTTCGGTCTTGGATAGGCAGAGGAAACGTCTGGGTGAGAATCACCAAGACACTTTATGGACTATGGGCAATTTAGCATCATTATACCACAGCCTGGGCCAATTGCACAAGGCAGAGGCCCTGGAGGTTGTAGTGTTGGAGAAGCGGAGGGAACTGCTGGGTGAAGACCATCCTGATACTTTATGGGCCATGGGCAATGTTGCAGTAACATACTAGAAACTAGGCCAGTTTCTGCAAGCAGAAGAGCTTTGTGCTGGGGCACTCGAGAAGTATAGGAGGCTTCTGGGAGAAGATAATCCAGACACCATTCTCATTATGCACAATCTTGCATTGAGCTACCGCAGCCTGGACAAAGTACCAGAGGCAGAAGAGTTGGAAAGACTCCTTGCATATCACGAAGTGTAGATTACAGCAGATGTCAGTACCGAGGGCGCGGATCGAAAATTTCTGTTTTGGGATGTTTCCAAAGAATTCCCTATATCTCTGTCAGTTCTTCACCGATTCACATAAAAACTAAATATATCTACTCAGCTAATTCATGCACAAGTAGTGATAGAGAGGAACCTGCGAAAATATTACGTATTAGGTAATCTCTGTTTTGGGGCTGTTTTTGCACTGAATACCGTCTAGCATGGCCAGAACATGTCCCAGTGACCTAGAATTCTGGGAGAGACAACATGCATACCTGGCAAAACATGTGATAGAGCCAGAAGTGAGGATAATTTAGTTACAGTCCTTCTAGCTCCAGTGAAAACATTTGGCAGTTTTTGGCTTTCAGAGATATTGCCAAGATCACATTCATCTGGACATTTCATGTAGTTCTGGCTCTATCACTTGTTTTATAACATATACATGTTGTCCCTCCCAAAATTCTAGGTCACTGGGAAATGTTCTCACCATGCTAGACGGTATTCAGTGCAAAAAAAGCCCCAAAACAGAAATTACCTAATACGTAATATTTTCGCAGGTTCCTCTCTATCACTAATTGTGCATGAATTAGCTGAGTAGATATATTTAGTTTTTATGTGAATCGGTGAAGAACTGACAGAGATATAGGGAATTCTTTGGAAACATCCCAAAACAGAAATTTTCGATCCGCGCCCTCGGTACTGACATCGGCTGTAAGTAACATGTATTCTGCTGGAGATAGACATCCTTTTGTCACAGATTTTGTTCATGTTCATGTTGGGGTTTGTGGGAATTAATGAAGTCTATC
Source organism: Mycena leptocephala (assembly GCA_029378395.1). Classification (NCBI taxonomy): domain Eukaryota; kingdom Fungi; phylum Basidiomycota; class Agaricomycetes; order Agaricales; family Mycenaceae; genus Mycena; species Mycena leptocephala. Next base: position 14,535 of record JARJLF010001201.1, on the reverse strand, counting down.
AGATTCGACTGTAAGGTTGGTTGCAGGTAATCTGGTAAACATGAGAGATCTATCAGAAAACAAATAGACACTAAACGTTCACTTTGACATATTAAATTTATTAGCAAGCGGGCCAGAGGATTCGGCGAATTTAGGAAATGGGGAGACGGCCCCAACGGCGCGATGAGCCTCGTTGGCGAACGTCCGCGGTGGTGTGCGCGAATCCACTGTCAGTCGCGGGGATGGAAAGCCAGAGCGGTTATGTTCAAGGGCAAGGGGAAGTTCGGTAAGGGTACCTGGGTGATCGAAGATTAAATCCGGGGTAATGGAGCTGTAGACAGTCAGATATAAATTTCAATAGCACTCGTGCTAGCACTAGCGTGAATCTTAACCAACGAAACCTTATCAGACTATGTGCGCCCAGATATATAACCAGTCATCAGCGCGCATACAGTTTTCCTCGAGTCGGAGAGTCGGAGGCTGGATTCTAGCTAAGTAGCGTTGATGCTAGAATCGGCACCAGCGTCGGCGTCAGCATGGGCAGTCAAATTGCACATGTGGACATGTGCGCAACCTCAAAGAGCAGGATTTGAACTTGAAATATAGAATTTATGAGAAGTACATCTAGAAGTATAAGTAGACACAAAAAGAGGGGGCAGATGGACAGACTCGGGTACGAGGCACAAGAGCACTAATCTCCACTGCTATGTCTACAAGCGAGAGCGAAAGCAAGGAAGAGTACAAGGAAATTTAAAGGCCATCCCAAATCTTATCTGCTCGGTGGCTCGCTCGCAAAAGGTCTAATCTGAGTCCTTCCCTGTTAGAGATAAGGAGTTTCAGGCCGAGTCCACGGTAGTGCAGTACACAGAGGAGCCAAGAACAATTGCGAAAGAGTTGTGGACAAGAAAGAAGAACCCGATGAGTGGGAGATACAGATATGAAATTGAAACGAAAGCAAAAGAGCCCCGGGCACAACAAGCTAGCGCCAGAAGCACACGCTGGACAGCTAGTTGGCCAGCTGCACTCATACTGGATCGAGGGAGGACGGGGAAGTGGGTATAGTATGGAACACGAGGAAAGGTGCGAGATCGAGATGAGCAGCTCACGGGGCGCGAGGAACAGATCGAGCACCACTTGGAATTAGAAGAAAGGAGTAGGATGGGGTGTGGACCCTGAAAATGGCAGCAGGGGGCGTTGGAGATGGAGAGAGCGGAGGGAGAACGAGGGCAAGGAGGCAAGGAATCAATGCTTCGCAGCGATTACAGTGGATCGAACATCCGTGTTGACGGTCGTATTCTGCATACACGCGGAGGCTCAAACAGGACTCGAACATATGAATGTAGAAGGAGAGAGAAGAAAAAAAGATGAATTGGGAACACGCACAAGCAAAACAAAGCAGAAACTCGCGCAGCGTGCGCAAAAATGAGCGCACAAGTGAAAGAAAGAAATTAAATTTCATCCCAATTCACTGCATTCAGACGCCCCCGTAGGCACAGATGTGCCCACCCTTGCTGATCTCCGCCTATGGGTTGCCCACTCAAGCCGACATTGGTCGACGTTAATAGGTGTTGGCCGACGTTGGTCTAGCATCCCTACCAAGGCAAAGTCTGCCCACCTTGGTAGATCTTCGCCAACGGTGGTGTGCCTATCTTGGCCAACCTGGGTCTAGGTTGGTGTCGGTTGGAATCACTGGACGTGTACAAACCATGTCGGATTTTGAATTTGGCTAACTAAGCTTAGCTAGGCTCATCGGCTTACATCAGTCTATGTGTGCCTATTCTGGTTGGAATACCTAGACCAACCATGGCAGGGATGGGCAGACAGATGGGCAGGGGTCGGCACACTGGTCTGCCTACACATCTGCCTATCGGGTTCTGGCAGACCTGTGCCTACAGGGGGGTCTAAACACAGTGATTAGTAGACAAGCCTATCGCGACTACAGCTCTTATACATATGAGTGAGCGAGCAAGACCCGAGTCCGGCCTAAGGAGTAGCAAACGAGATGGTGGTGAGGGATCGAGCCTGGAGGGGGAGGCAAGAATGAATGGAAGCGAAATCAGTGGGATATAGGCCAGGATAAGCAAGTGGAATGAACACAAAAGAAGGCTAATGCAGCCTGAATCTAGCAACAGAGGCAGAAGCAGAAGTGCTGGATAGCTAGATCGATGCACTAGGCCGACTCGTGTGAAGGGATTAGAGATTGGGAGGAGAGGCGTGGAGGGCATGCAGCACGGAGGTGGGGGTGGTGTGCGCGAGGTGCACAACGAAGAGCGGGAGGCGGAAGTGCGAGCTCGACAGACTGAATACAGGCGCAAAATCAAGGGCCAAGTACAGGCCCGTGTGGAAGCAGTGCGCATGTAGGCAGGCAGGGGGCGAAGTCACGGTCCGCCAGAGGCGCGGTGGGCCATGCGAGGAGTACGACGGCGTGGCTGCGAGGTCGAGGGAGCAAAAGTACCAATGACGCCGAAGGCCGGCGTCTGGCGGAGTGTCAGTGGAAGGGTGATGCATGTGCAGGGCGATGGTGCAAGGGCGAAAGCGAGGTTGCGCACGCACCGGGTAGAATGTGCAATGTGCAGTGGAGCAGGAGTGAGGAGTTGGGATGCCGAGGGTCGGTGTTGGCGTCGGTGGGCGGGTGGGAAACAGCAAGCGGTCCTGTTATGATTGAGAATCGAGAACTAGCGGGTGGATAACAAAGAGGGAGAGTCGGGAAGGGCTTGATAGGGAAAGGACTCAGAGTTGCAAACAGTGTGACGGTGGCATACATGGTTCCAGTGTGTTGACTCAGAGCATGAACCATGTGATGAAGTGAAGGAATGTCTAGATAGTTGCGCACCGGTTCACCACCCGCATTCCCATCATCCAAGCTCACCATGGGCATCGCCCGCAAACTCGCAGCTAATTCTACCACCCGACGAGGAACTCGCAGTGGAAGGCACAGCAGAGCTAAGACCAATCTTCTCTCTAGCTCCCACTCCAGCGGTGGACAAGTGTCCACGTCGGTGCGTGGGTTCTGCGGGAAGAAAATTGCGCGATGACAGGAAGAAGGGAAAGAAGGATCGTCCGGTCTGACTCGTGGGTTTGCTGCATCGCCACATGATGTCACAACTTGCTCTTCTCTCCCGCCAATGCACACGCAACGCAGCTCACCCGTCCCTCCATCAAATATAACTGGAGACCTTTGCTGACTCTCCCGTCCACCTGTCGCATATGTCTTGCGAATGTTACTGGTAATCCGAGTTGATCCAATGTCACCGACGCACGCGTACTATGGGTCAAATTTGCATTGAACAGTGTCCTCATACCTTCAAGTTTTCTCTTTTTATCTGCAGCCTCTGCCGATCGTTTCATCCTACCTTTCTCAATGCTCCCTCGCTTCTGCTTCCCCCGTACTTTCTTCTCCGAGTTCCATCCGCCCCGCCGGTTCCGATGCTGACGTCGACACAACTGTCGAGCGACGGATACGGCATGTAGCTCCTGTCACAACGTACACCCGCCGACAATTGATGTCGCGTCTGCAAAACCAACCCGCGCGAATCTGTTGCCTGAACCAACCCATTTACCGGTATCATGTTTCACTACCACCCACCGGCCGCTCCTCCTGCTTTTGCCCATCCCATCCCTCACTGCGTTCCAAGCCTTTCTAGACTCAGCCTGAGTGTAGGGACCCAGAAGTGGCTACACCGATGATTGAGGCTAGGTGCCTACAGCATAGTCTGTGGACATCTGCCTAGCTCTGGCTAGGTTAGTGTAGGTCGGTCTAGGTCTGGGAGGGTCTGTGTAGGCTGTCACAGGTGCTTGTAGCCACCTACAACAGGGGGAAAGCATGCAGATACTCAAAATATCAGCTGATGGAACTGTTGCTCCACGGGTTCTTCTGATGCAACTGTCCAAAAATCGCACTACAACTAGTCCCTGCGCAGCTGAATTTTGAGGATCACAGTGTACAGAGAAACTTGAGCTTAAAACTTGATGGTCTCCATGGAACTACAAGCAATGTGCAAGACAAAAAAACATTCAAAAGGGTAGTCTAGGTCTGTGCAGCTGAGTTTAGGGAGCTAGCCTCACCGTCCACAAGCTACCCTCATCTACACTTACCTGAGTTTAGGGGCCTTACTGGGTACTCCAGAAGCCAAACTAACATTACGTGTAGTCGCCTAGATGGGGGGCTGTGTAGTGATCTACACCGACCTAACTCCATCTAGCACAAGCTACAGAACCTAGCCTTAGCTGAGTCTAGGATGGGTCAGAACGCAGTGCCTCTCTTCACTTCCTGCTATCTCCTCCTTCAATTTCCCTCCGTTTAATTCGCTTGCCCTCTGCCATTTAATCTTAATAGGTTTCCTACTCGCACTGCCACTCGCACTCACATTCCTCCTGGTAAATATCGTACAAGACAATCTAAAAAACAACCACGGCGGAGTCAAGACTCAAGGACCGAAATTATGATCTTGAATTCCAAGGTGCTTGCATGTCGCTGGTTTATTGAAGCTGTCTGGCTAATTTCGTCATCTTACCCAGAATGTAACTGCGGCGCCCGGCGTTCGATTAGACTTCCAAGGTAAGTAGCATTGTATGCTAGGCCCTCCACGAGATCTATTGCCTTGAGTTGTTTTGCTCCTGCTTCCGGTTTCGATGATATTGCTCAAGGTACGCTCGATGTTGTATTCAACTCCATTGGCTTGCACTATGGAGCAGCGAGGCGAGCCTTCAAGCGCCAGGATGATTATCCTCAAATTCTACAGGTTGGCCTCATTGAAATCTAACAATTATGCGTCCAATATCGACTTCCTGGATTCAGCCTCCATAATCCCAGTACTTCGCGTTCACACCCTGAGCGTCGAACTTGATCCTGTGTACGTAGGTGCGGTTCCGTTCTTATACATTTTCACCCGATGGCAAATTTGCTTCCGCGTGAACTGGGCACCCCGCAAGCCGCCGTCGAGATACTGATCCATACTGTGGGTTCCCTTCCTCTATATCTCATTCAGCTTGCTGGCTCTGTAGCTCATTTGTTTCTCTATCTCCTCGAGGTACCTCTCACTCACAGACTTGCGTAGGCATCGATCTTCACCCCAGCTTCATCACAAGCCCGTCAACCATCCACCCTGCTCAGAAGTGGCTGCGTCTCGGTTATTGTATACCTTCCCGTTGGTCTAGTCTTCCGACCCTTTTCCTCTCCTGTCATTCCCTCATCACCGCTACAGCTACCCTCCGGCAGAAGTCCCAAATCCATTGCAACACATTAACGCGAGTGTTCGCAGCCCCGGGTATGCAAGAAAGCACTTATACTGCCTGAATCTTCTTTGAGTCTCGACTCGCGGCGCGCTGCCGGTTTCAGATCCATTCCAGGCACGCATGCATTTCAACCCCTCCAAGCTTCGAGTTAACTCATATGCACACATTCAATGCATTGGCTGATTGATCTCGTTCCAGATGTATAGCTATGTAACCCGTCGCGTCGGGCCCCAGAGACGGTTACGACTCTCTAGTGACCTGTGCATTTCTTGCTGTCTGTGTGCCTTTTCCGTCGAATGTTACCTCTGCATCTTCCCTGATTTCAATCACACCCCATGATCCGTTCGTGGTTTCAGATCCATCAGAAAATCCTCTGAATAACGAGCAGACAACAGCCACGAATCCGTTTTTTTCCACCTTCTCTCGTTCACTGACCTTGAATTCATTTCAAGCTCTCGCAGGTGTCGAACAATTGGTGGATTGGATTTGGATGAAACCACCCACACGGCCACTCAGCCACCCTATCTGGTCTCGATGTGTGCACGCGGCCCCGCATCTACATCCTAATTCCGGTTTAACGGCTCCGTATTTCCCAATTTCCTCGAAGCACATTGCTACGCGGATTCCCCACCATAAGCCTAGGTCTCCTTTGCACCATGGACCCACGATGATTCATGTCTAACGAGTTACCCAAGAAAAATACCGGCATGATCAGGCCGGCCATTTCCTACTATAATCCAGTACTTTAGCCGATGCTTGGTAAGTTTGCTTCGACACTTACATTGGAGAGCGCGCGTTCGCTTCGCCTTCGGGAGATTGGACCATGAAATACCTCTTGTTATTTTTTGTCCCGCGGGAGCACGTCCTCCGGTCGCAGAATGCCGCGCGAGACTGGCGGAATGAAGGGGCAGGAAAGACATCACACCGCAAGCGCGGGCAAATACTGATTTAATTTTATTGGCAAGGGATGAGAGTGGAGACGTGCCGAAGGGCCTGGATGATTCGATTTGGGGTAGACAGACGTACAGTATCGAATTCAAGAACACGACAAGAAATGTTAACCATAGCATACCTCACCGGGGATATATCTAGTCGCCACGAGTACGGTCCCTATTCCCCATAGCGTTCCTTCTAGATTCAGCATCAGCCGGCGAATTGCGCGGAGGGGTTGAACTACGAGGATATAACTTATTAGATTTAGGACTGGAACAAACGAACGGACAGACGGAATGAAGGCTGGACAAACGGACCCGCGAGGCGCAGATGGGACGGAGTCTATCTCGATTGCAAAAAAGGTCCATCCCATGTCGATCGCAAGGCTTACTTACTTGCTCGCTGGCTCACTGGCTCAATCGGAGGAGCCCGAGTGCTATTCATAAGCCGAGCGCTCGGTCGATTGAGGAGGAGACGGGGATTAAGAAGCAGAAGAGTCCTAGGCGAGTGCCGGTACAAATCAGGCTTCAGGAGGGGGAGTCCGGCGAGGGAGAACGCCGCGCAGAGGCCAGAACAGGACGAAGAGCAAGGCTAAGCAGAAAGACCGGAGGAGGCACGATTTGGATAGAGGTGGGATGGGATACATGCTGGCTCAGCGAGACGCAAGTAAGAGCGGCAGAGAGGGTCTGGAGGAGTTCGAGGAGAGACGGGAGAGACGGGAGCGGAAGGTATGCGCATCGATACGGCGGGGGAAAGAGGGCCCATACAATGCGGATCGCACACGGAGCGAGAGAGGAGTGAGATCGAGCAGATCGCACATTAGTGCGCGAACACCGGGAGAACTACATATACTGCGCGGGCGGGGCAGGGCTAGGGGAAGCAGGCTTGCACCACAAGCGCAAATATAGTCGGAGGGCTGAGGGAAGGCGGACGCGAGTGGGGTAGAAGAAGTGCGCATGCGGGCGGCGCACACGGGGCAGTGACGAGGTGCTGATCTCGAGCGGGGAGTTTGGACGGTGGAGTACATGTTCAAATGCGGGGCGAGGAGCGTGGAGGTAGGACCGGATTGCAAGGCCGGGAGCTGGTGGCGGCAGCTTGGGCTTCGGGCGTTGGCAGGGCACGAGAGACAAAGAAGACGAGTAGATCTGGTTCAAATCGATCGAGGACAGGCTGTTGAGAATGCAACCAGCTCCATCGAGAAGCAGACGCCGTGGAGTGGCATGGAGGAGTGTGTATGTGGCACATAGTCCGGGTATGTTAGTCAAAACGAGGGCCGATCTAGATTGTTGCGCACCAGTCCATCTCGGCCACCCCACCCCATCCCCGCTCGCACTCGCACGTCTTTCCGCCGGCCGACTCGGAGCTCGCACTTGAAGGAGGACAGAGAGCTAGCGCCTTCAAATTCTACCCATGGATCTGGCATGGATTCGGGTGTCCAACTTGAAGTCAGCGCGCGCATTCTGCGGTAAGAAAATGAAGTCGGCGGTGAGAAGAGAAAGGAGAAGGTAAGACGTCGGATCAACCGGCCCAACTTGATGCATGACACGCCTGCATCGCCACCTCTTGCATCTCTTCCTCTCTCCCGCCATGGCCATCGCAGCTCGCTCGACCCTGATTCCAATGCCGTGAAATCCTCTTGCAAATCCTACTGGTGCACCTCGTTCATGGTTCTATCTGAACACGTGTATGTTGATCTTCTTAGGCTCCTTTCTCTCGACATTTCGCTCCATCCTAACGCCCACTACGATCCATTTGCCTCGTTCTCTTCCCTGTCCTGCCCGTTGTGCTGAGCAAGGCGGCGCACGCACCCGATTCTGTATTATCAACTCCGCTATCGCAGTATCCACCCACTGCTCGTCTGCGTCTTATGAGTTCCGTGCCGTCAATCTTCAGCCTTTCTTTGCTCTTCCGCTCCTCTACCCGGTCCCGCTCTTTTCTGTCTCTGCTTCTTTTCCGCTGGACGGCGCATGGGCTGCCGTGCACGGTTTAAACTTGAAACCCTCTTACCATTCATTTCTCGTACTGAAACACACGCCGACACCCGCGTCCTCCGGTCTCCGCGCTCCAGTGTGCACCTGTGTTTGCAGCCGTTAGCTCATCTGTCTTCGATTTGTCCCCCTTCCGCCTTCCGACCTGTTATGTTTTCTGCATTCTATTTGGGATTCCGGAACTCGCGAAATCCACCTATTAGCCCTCTTCCTGCCCAGTGCCTACGTCCCGGCGAAGTCTATACCCTGCAGCACGGCGAAGCTGTACCTATAGCTGCCTCCCTGCATCCTCCCCGATGCCCTCACCGCGTCTGTTGTTAGTGTGCTGTCCCGTATTCTCACTGAGCGTACCCACGACGTTGACGACACCGCCTGTCGCCGCTTTTATGTAAATTCCGTATCCCGATTTGCTGTGTTTGCATTACAATCCCGAATTTTCCAGGTCTTTGAGAGCTGAGCGTGGTATACTGCTTGTGTAATCGACTCATCTCGCTCCTGGGTTCGCTGCATTCACTCGTCCATAAACTCCCAGATACGAGTGCAAGAAGTGTTTGATTATGCGGCAGAAAAGTGGTGCGTGTCACCGTGCGAGTCCTCATGACGAAACGGCAGACCCTCACCATCGCGGCGATCCACGACCAGCACTATGTTTTGGAAAGCGGACGGCCGGATTCGGGTTCCGAGTCTTTGCCATGACCTTCACTTCACTCGTTCGTCCACGTTTTCCACGAGCACATCGAACCTGTCCGAGGACATCCTCCACGCAGATGTTTTTTTTCTTTTCCCGGTTCTCAACCGTGCCTATTTTTGTGTTCTGCCATCCTCAGGCATTTCATCTGAAATCTCTCCATTGTTCGGAACCCACATCGTCCAATTGCTCACCGTAACCAGTTCAGTCCTATGGTGCCTTGCGCATTTCATTTGCTCCTTCATATTTACCACAGACCTGATTACGCGCGGGGTGCACCTGTCTCAGATATTGGGATCCTGTTGGTGTGTTTCTTTCCAAGTTCTCTGCGTATTTCTTTCGCCAGTTTTTTGGTTTTTTTTTTTTTCGATGCATTCGGAAGTCCAATCCGTTTTATTTTCTCTCCACGGCCGTTCACGCCCATCAATAAATATTCCGGATCAAGCTTTCCTTGGCTGGAACCCGTAGTGTGCGCCATGTCTCTGATCTCGCTGGCGCGTTGGATTGTCGCGATTCCGAGAAGGAAGCCCGTTGAATTTCAGATTCGGTCTTGTCCCGTCAATTCTTTTTTTTTTTGGTTCCGACAAAATGATCGGACTTGGTTCGCAGTGCGACTTGTGCGCTGCATGGCGACGTTGATTATCCCCGGGGTCTTGGGACTCCCGAAACTCATGCACCCAGGAACATTGAGCCTTCGTTGATTACTTGAGAAATCACTGCAGCGGACTCGGGTCATCTATTGCAATCCACCTGGTGGTTCAACTCTGCCCCAGGGTATTAGCTGTTGACGCATATTGGATTCGAGATCTTTTTGCTCCTGCGTCGGATATGGACAGTCGTAATGGATCCTATCAGCATCTGGCAAAAACCAAAGACAAAAAAAAAAAAAGTGTTACGATTGTTGGCGGGGTCGAAGACTAAAAAAAAGGAGTGATGTTGGAGATAGAAAATCTGGACTAGTAATGTACTCGAAGAACACATTCAACAGCTTGTCTCTCAGCTTATACATCCGGATCATCGGGACAAGTAATCCGGCAAGAAGCTGTATGACAGGCTGTGCATGCGGGCTGTGTTTTTAAGTGCCGGCTCCCGTTAGTCTTCCTTTGCTCCCACCACCATCCCTCCGCCCCTCCTACTTGTGAATGGCTTCCACCCATGTCTCTGATGCACTTGTCCCTTGGGAGCCTAATTCCAACAGAACAGTCACGAAGGCAGAGGAGAATTGTCCCGAGGGAGGAAGATGGGCACTAATGCTTAACGGCTTCTTGTCTCCCTCCCCAGGTCGCACCTTGGATCGGGTTTACACCTCCTTGGGAAAAGTCCTCGAGACACAAGCCAATCGTGCTGCGTACATCATTGGCTTGGGACCGCACATTGTGGCCCAGAAGATTAAATGCTACTTCGGCAATGGGGAAGAACGGGTTCTACACCTGGAATCTCTGCACACCTCCATCCCACCAAAACTAGAGGAATGGTGCTGTAAGTTGATGAAATATGCTCTTCCGTGCGTGTTTTATAATGTGAAAACTGCATGTAATAATGGTCCTCAGAACCGAATCTGCTGATACCCAGCGTCAAGCCTTCAAGGACATTGTGGAAATTGTTACTCTCTTTCCTGGGCTTCGTGCTCTGTTGCTCCATGCAAAATATATAGAAGGTGCAACATCAACTGAAGATATTTCTTCGCTGTGGAGCCGGGCTAATGGTCCCCCTGACGATGAATGGACCTTTTGGCAAATGTTGGCTGCAACTTGCCTGGCCGATATCACAATCTCGACGATACTGGAGGGCAGTACCATCCCACAGCTCACCTCCTGCGATGCGGCGGGACTCAGTGTGATTGAGCTTTTATTAATTGAACATGATTGCTCGTGAGTGATATTTTTTATCTGTTGGATCCATTCTGATTCACCATCGAAGAACATCAGCATTTTCTAGGGCAATCTGCATCCGATACCTCGGCGGGATTCTTGACGTCCCTGGATTTTGGTCTGACACAGGGAACATACACTCTGATGTTGCAAACAAGCTGTGCTGTCTGATGAACCAAGTACTGAAGGACATTGGGGTCGACATTCTGGCACTCGGCCCTGCCGAGGAGTCGGAACCACCATTTGACTATCAGGGTGCTGACTTTCTTGCGACAACAATTCTCACTGGTCTTTTAAACTGGTTGGGTAAACTTGATCATGAGGATTTGTCAGTACGATCTTGGTTTGATCATTTCTGTCAATTGCTTCAGTTATTGCGAAGGTGTGTATAATTACCATCTCTCCACAACCCTTAAGGATGAAAATTCTCTAGCCCTCGCTCTGCAGAGCTCCTCCCAAGTTCCTCTGTGTTTGCAGCTGGTAACTTTGAAGATATCCTGCCAACTCGCTATCAAAATGCAGAGTTGAATGTTGTTGTCGATGGGTGCGACAGTCCCAAATGTGATGTGGATGGGACTGATATTTGACTTGTCCTGAAACAGGGATGAAAGAACCTCAAATAAAGAAGATACATGTCACGATTAGATCACAATCTTATCGTTCCAACGCCTATCCAACAAGACCCCGATCAGTGATGATGAAATGATGACAGGATCATGATGGAAACACAAGTTGATGAAGACAATACGGACACAGCATTGGAACATTGAACAATACACAGGTTATGACAGATGATTGACAGACGTAGTTGATACACACAGCTACAGGCTATTGTACATATTTATATCTCGTAGTTCACACGACTCGTTAAACAGTATAAGTAGAGTAGTAAATTCGTTGTAACTCTTTAGTCTTTTATTCTAAAACCTTCTTGGCTATATCCTCACTCCCCAATCCCTGTTCTTCTTACCGAGCAGTGGACGAGAGGCCTTGAGCGTGACATAATAAAAGACTACCCTTCCTACCCTCGTACCGCCATCCTACCCCGACCTCCTTTCCCTTTCTCCCCTCCTCTTCCACTTCGCGCACTTCTTGCGTGTCTCTTACCCTTCTACTTGGATCAAACCTGCAGACCCATTTCCCCATTCCCCACCCGCCGACCCTCTACCTCGTCCACACCGAGTATAAATAATTGCAGCGACAATCCTGAGCGGGCCGTTCGCACAGACCAGACGCTAGGCCACGGGAAACGTTGAGTCCGTCCCCAGCCATATAGCAGTCGCAAGGAGCACTAGCCAGATCTTCGGAGAGGGCTATCTCGCTATCACAGGGGGTGTCGTAGAAGACCCTGGATAGTTCTGTCAGCAAAAGCCACGCCTTGATTCCACCCTCCGCTTAGTGCGGTCGTACCATCGTGTCCTTCCAGGCACCTGCTATCCATCCTGGGACCCACACTTCACTCTGGGCCTACCGATCAAATTACACCAGTTCAGACGAGTCTGATTCATACCCATCACCACCCTCTCCACCATCCCCATTACCTCTATTCACCCCTGCACCTAAGATGGCCGGATCAAAGGTCATTCTCGCCACCACCCCCCCATTCTTCAATGGAGACAAGGCAAAGTGGAATAATTTCCAAGATGCCCTTGCCACCTACGTCGCCGCCTACGATAGTGACCTGGACACCGACAAGAAAAAGGTGTTCTTCACGATTTCGTTCCTCCGAAACGAGGATGGATCAGACTGCTTGGCCACAGACTGGGTCAAGAACTGGAAGAAGAGAACCTTCCAGAATGGGGTCCTTCCTCCCACATACACCTATCTGCTGCTCCTTGGAGAGCTGGAGGTGGCCTTTGAGGACCAGAACCGTGTGCAGGTCGCGCACTTACGCCTCACAACTACAAGGCAGGGAAAGAAGGGACTTGTGGAGTTCCTTCAGGAATTTGAGCTTCATGCAGAGCTCGCAGGATACTCGCCGAGCAGTACCACTACGCAATACAATGCGTTCCTGGTGGAACTGCTCGAAGATCTCGTTAACAGCGAGATAATCTCCCAGGTGTATATGGGCGGGACGCAAGTCCCAAATACGTACAAGGATTTCAAAGATCGTCTTATGACAATCAGTGGAAACCTGGAGCGGGAGAAGCTGCGCCAAGTGCGCAGGGGGAACACCGGTCCGAATAGACCACCCCACCATAAGTCCGGCCCACCTGCCGGCAACTACCAGGGAGACACACCCCACCTCCAGAAAAAGCTGGGGATTGGGGAGGTCGCGCCGATGGACATAGACAGGGCCAGGCAGAATGCATTCCGCCCATTCACATGTTATAACTGTGGCAAGGAGGGCCACATGAAGAGGGAGTGCCCAGAGCCTCCCAAGAAAAAATTCAATATCCGGTTGATCAAGACCGAGGACTATTCGCAGGACGACCTGCAGGCTCTCGCAGCCATACTGCGAGAGAAGGGTTTTTAAAGGGGCCCCCGCTTATGGCCAAAGCGGCGCCCCTGGATACGAAGTACGGACGCTATACGGACTTAAGTAATGTAGATACCATGGACAAAGTAGTTACGGAAGATGATTTATATATTGAAAATGGTACTAGTCTACGAAAGGACATACATGATTTCCTTGTAGCTAGTGTAGAAAAAGGACAAAAAATACGTATTTTGGAGAATCAGAACCGGAAAAATAACTTAAAAAACAAATTGAAGGATGAGGCAGAGAAGAGGTGGAGCGCATACAAAAAGGCCCCTGGAACCCAAACCAGTGAAAAAATAGTGAGACGAAAAAGGGCGGCAATGCCGCGGAGGCTCAATCCTTGAAAAAGGAGGAAGCGCCTAAGAGCCAGAGGACTCGGGTGCCATTCAGCTTGAAGAAAATGGAAGCTGCGAAATGGTTGGCCCGACGAGCGATGGGTGTGTCGGAGGATAAGCTCGCGAAGGAGCTTAAGGAATTCCAAAGGCAGAGGAAGCATCACGAGATGCTCATTCCAGTTACGTTAACTGCGTTGAATAATGGGAAGATGCGCGCAGTCAAAGCTCTTCTCGATAACGGGTGTACCACCACGTGCATCGATCGGGATTATGCTAAGGCTGAAGGCTTCGAGCTCCAGGAGCTTGATGCGCACATCGTTGCCCGCAATGCAGATGGAACGGAGAACACTCGGGGCAAGATCACTCACTATGTTGAGATGATCATGACCATCGGATCCCACTCGGAGCGGCAACGCTTCCTGGTCACCGGGCTCGGAAAGGCCCGTGTGTTCATTGGGTATGACTGGCTGTACAAACACAACCCCGAGATCGACTGGAGGGACCAGAAAATAACTTTCAGTCGCTGCCCGTCCGAGTGCAACATGAAGGGCACGGAATTCCGGACCGGAGTGCGGAAGGAAGAGGCGATTGAGGAGGGAGAGTCCATTCTATTGGTGGACTTTGCAGAAGCGATCGATCTGCGTCTAAAAGAGACATCGGCGCAGAAGATGGCGGAGGAAGCGAACCGTGGGAAGGAGAAGATGACGGAAGAGAAGATCCCGGAGCAGTATCACGAGTTCGTGAGAGTATTCGCCAAGGAATCTTTCGACTCGTTACCAGAAAAACGCTCGTGGGATCATGCAATCGAACTCAAGCCAGGATCTAAGGCTGTAGATTGCAAAATCTATCCGTTGTCGGTGACAGAGCAGGGGAAGTTGAACGAGTTCTTGGAAGAGAACTTGAAGAGTGGGAGGATCCGCCCGTCGAAGTCCCCGATGGCATCGGGCATTCTTCTTATCAAGAAGAAGATGGCAGTCTGCGACCAGTGCAGGATTATCGGAAGCTCAACGAGATGACGATTAAA
>JARJLF010001200.1:0-92992 GCA_029378395.1 Mycena leptocephala | reverse complement strand
ATTAAGACCGCGTGGGAAAGTGGGAGATGGTGGTTCAAGGTTGGATCAAGGAGCCCACTACGTTCGCTTCAAGTTATGCTGACTCACTTGGCGTGCTAGACTCATAACCCGTCTGCCACGGCATATAGCACGGATAGACGGATTAATCTGACAATTGCTTTACGTTCGCTTTAAGTTGTAGTGCCAACCAACACGATCTGTATATTTCCAGGATGAATGGATATAAATACGGACACAAGCAAGACATGTAAACCATTCTCCATCCCTCGAGATGCTCATCCATTACTCTCTCGTCCTTCTGCGTTCTCTTTATTTCCCACCGCACTGGGTTTAACCGGGCCCGTGGCCAATACATCCTCTGGCTTCTATGTCGGAGTCCACGACGAGCAGAACGAGGTCGATGTATTCAAGGGTATCCGCTTCGCATTCCCCTCTGCACGTTTCACACCGGCTACGCCTATCTCAAAGGCACTAAATGGTCCACAAACTGCTGTCGCGTTCGGGGACGACTGCCCACAGCTGCCTGCTCTCCAGGAGACTGCTGGCCTCCCGGATGGTCCACCCCTCAGGGGGGCTAATCAAAGCGAAGACTGCTACTTTGTCAACGTTAGTGTTATTTTGGTCTTGCAGCCTATTCTTCTCATGTTTGCATGTTTTTCAGGTTTGGCGTCCTGCAGGCAATTCAACAGCAGAGAGGCTACCCATTCTGGTTTACATTTACGTGTGTATCTCTTTATTGATATCCGCTGCCATTCCTTCTCATTATACTTCAGGGTGGCGCGTACTTCGCGGGTTCCGGATCCGAGTGGGATGGTACCAGTTTAGTTCGCCAAAGTGTTGGGACAAAAAAGCCCATCATTTTCATAACGTTCAACTATCGTATTGAGGTTCTTGGCTTCGTGAGCGCCGTGTGTCACCTGTGAGACGATTATTGAGTCGCACATTATGCAGATTGGTAGCGCACAAGCCCCACCTGCTCTTAATGTCGGACTCCAGGACCAACGTGATGCCCTTCGATGGATTCAAGATAATGCCGAGGCTTTTGGTGGCGATGGTTCACGCATCACCATCTCAGGCGAATCTGCTGGTATATTTTTCAGATGTTCCAGCCGCCTTTATGAATATTAACCTTGTATTCTAGGGGGTAGCAGTGTCCACATGCATTACCTCTACCTCGACTCCAGAAGGACATTCCGTGCCGGAATATCTAGCTCTGGTACTTCGCTTGTCCTCAACACTCCTCCATGCGAGTGGGCCGATCGCCCAGGCGGTAGCTACAATATTTTGGGCAATGTTACGGGCTGTGGTACCGGTGCAGGGTCGTTTGAGTGTTTGCAAAACCTTCCGTTTGATGTAAGCTAAGCGGTAGGCATATACTGGGGTAGTAGCTCTGACTCAACCTCCGTAGACATTTTGGCCATTGGCATTAACTACCTACCAGACTCCCGGCGGGGGAATACCCCCGTGGTCAGTGACCTGCAAAGGTCCTCAAGGTTCCTTGATCGACGAATACCCCGCCAAGAAGGTCATTGACGGTGACTTTCTCAATCTGCCCATTATTACTGGGATGAACCGGAATGAAGGAAATTTGTGAGTCCCCAGTTGTCTTTCAGGATTGTTCGAACCTTGCTCATCAACTCTTTCAAGTGTTATTGGCACGGCTTTCCTCGATATGACGCCCCAGCCACCCATCGAACTCGAAAACTCCATTTTCAGCCGGTTTATGGCAGGACAGGGGACCAATAACAAAAATGGGTCTCAAGATACAATTGCCAAACTCCTCGAGCTCTACTCTCATCCAACCGACAGCTTGTCGAGTAGTACGCTGTTCAACCGCGCTGCGGAGTTCGCGACCGATTACGCGTTCTTGGCTCCTCAGCGGCTGTTCCTTGAGACTGCGTCAGCCGAGGAACGGAAACAGGATGTGTGGGCATATTCATTCCAACAACATCTTCCCAGTTCACCGGACTTCTTTGGGGGTGTGTATTCTCCTGACTCATTCCCCTCAGCGTTGATTCCTCTGAATTTCCCTTTTCAACAGCATTCCACACCAGTGACCTCTACTACCTCGACATAGGGTTTACCCCAGTCCCCTCTCAAGAGCTCAAGTCGCAGATGCAAGATTTCTACATCTCATTTGTGAATGATCTCGATCCCGGATCGTCCTGGCCAAAGTATAGTGAGACATCTAAAATTACAATGCGGCTCCTTGATGGGAGGGTTGGGCCCATTTCTGACACGGTTAGGTGGGCTCAGACGGAATTCCTCAACCAAGTTGATGTAATGGAGGAATTCGGACGCTTTGGCTAAGACGCGGTTCTTAATAATTATATTTTCTTTCCAAAATTCGCCTTCTTGTACCGTTGTAACATGAGACGAAATGGAACGTGTGAAAGCGTGGCTAACCTTCCTAGCCATACTTTCACGTCTAAAAAATTCGGGCCTGGTCTCAAAAACTCGGGTGCCACTAATTTCCCTCGATAAGTATCGTAATTAGCGCACGAGCTCACTGACCTACGAGTTAGATTTTTCCGGGGCATTTGAGACCTGCACTGAGCTAAAAAAGACAAGTGACCCAGCAGGCGTTCATTGGTGAAGTATTTAACCATCCATACCCGGCGATACATCAGAGACACAAATCGAATATTGTGCCGAGTTGAATATCGTGCCGAGTTGAAACCTGTAAGCAGTGCGTCTAGTTACTGCCAAGCTCTCCTGGGGTGTGCCCATCAATACTGTACTCTGGTGGATTCCGAGATTGGTAGTTTCCGGACTCTTCTGCACTCTACAAAGACGTCTAGAGATAGGGGCGCATTTCCCGGTTAGTATCGGGCCGGAATATTCCGTGATCCGTAAATTCCAACCCAATAACCTTTGGGCACGCGAAATAGCGGGACACCCGCGGTAAGTATTGGTAAGTATCATTTATTATAGATAAGTCTATGTAGTATGTAACTACATTTGATAATATTATGAGATTTCTTTCAAAGACGCGAAGATTACTCGTGGAAACCTTGCCAAATTTGAGCTGGGAGCCCTCTGAGGATGAGATTGAGAATTCACTCCGATACAGTTGGTTTGCCAATATTGTACAAAGAAATAGTCAGAGATTATTCAGAGAACATAGTACAAATTAAACTGTAACTGGATCCAGCGTCGCCCTGCGTCTATGTATCATAGATTCCTGTCGAAGTCGCTTCCTCCGAGAGGGACACGAGGCGAAACAGCGGGTAGAAAGAGCGCTCCCCCTCGGTATTCGCCCCTGACTTGAAGTTTCCTGAAGTAACATTCCGCACCCAGGTCGCTGTCGCGCTCGCCGAGGCAATGCCTGAAATTGGGGGCTCGAGGCGTAGGCCCAGCGCAACAATGCCCCTCCCTTCGGCACTGAGCAAGCACGCGTACGAGGAGCAGGAGTGGACCTCGGAAACGACGACGACGCCGCGCATGCTGGGGTCATCTAGAAGGCACTTGAGCGTGCCGGGTGGGTCGATGATGGTGATCATGGCGTTCTCCATTGCGAGAATCGCCCCACGGCCGGACGAAAACTTGAATACGCCCTTTATTGTGCATTTTGCAAGGGCTGGGTGAGTGCTGGTGCGTCAATTTTTTGTCAACGATGGAGACCTGGGCTGAGATAAATGTAACTCACCCGCCAGCAGAGAGAGACCCATCCACATGTTGTGCGTTCTCAGAAGTGACTCATGTTTCTCCCTCTGATTCACGACCACATTCAACGGGCAGCGAAATGCCATACTTTGTCCGCCTTGCCATCCACATAAATGTTCCCCTCGCGCACGAAGGTGCCATTCTTGCGCCAGAACAAAAGGCCCGGTGGTCCCTTGGTTATTCTGCCCCAGTCGCCGACCCTTACGATTATCTGGGATGTATATCAGTGAGATGATACTATGGGAGCCGGGAACAAGCACCTCTGGGTCCCAGCTTGCGTATTTTTTCGTTGCACGAAAAATGAGGTCGACGTAGGCGCGTTCGCTGTTTGCCATGTGGGTAGCAGGAGGGAGGAGAGCTGTAAGGATTTCAGCGTTAGTTTCTGGATTTAAAGGTTATCTTTAGCCTCTAGTCACTACCCTTATTTCGCTTTTGTTCAGCCTGCCACATGAGGCAGCGAGGATGATGTGGACATGTCGGCATGCAGTGAGGCAAAGCAAATTCCGTGTGACTTTCTCTCAGGCTGTCGCTAGTTATGGCAGTCGAAGTGCCGTCACACCGATGATTGCCAAATTTAGCGTGGCCGGATATTCAACTCTAATTGTCAACTTTCGAGTTGAGCAAAAATTCGTTCGAAAGTCAATCTCATACTAGTAATTTAGGTATTGTAATCTAAAGTATAAGAATAAATTTGGGTTTTGGACCAGCTGAAATGTAGCTGAAATCCCAAGAGTCAGATTGCAAAACAAATGCGGCAAAACCGTAAACCGATACTTGCCGTTTCAATACAAAAAAAAGGTACATCCGAAACCTAGCATTTCAGGTGCGCTGAAATGGGCACCAAATCCCAGCTTTCAAAACTCATTCCAGTGCAACTGAAATGATAGATTTCGGTTTGCATTTCAGCTAGAGCTGAGATGGGAACCGAAACTATTACTTTCAGTCACGCTAAAATTCGGTCGGCGGATGATCCGCCATTCGTCTGCAGATGATCTGCCACTCGTCCGCAGACAATCCGCTGCTCATCCGCAGAGGGTCTACAGCTCAGGTGCAGATGGTCGTGATCTTCCAGATTCTACGGGACACCCGCGGTAAGTATTGGTAAGTATCATTTATTATAGATAAGTCTATGTAGTATGTAACTACACTTGATAATATATGAGATTTCTTTCAAAGACGCGAATATTACTCGTCGAGTCGTGGAAACCTTGCCAAATTTGAGCTGGGAGCCCTTTGAGGATGACCTGTAGGTTTCCTGCGGTTACAATTATGAAGGAGGTCATTGTAACAGCTCTCGAAGGCGTATCACAAATATTTATTGTTGGGGACGACGTCGTACGATCCTGGCGAGTCTCGAGGTGTTTCACTGGTGTGCAGGGACTTGGATAAGTCTCCAAGTCCCCGAGATAGTCGGTATCAATAAAGAGTGGGCCTCTCAGACCAGAAATCTGTGTCTGAGCGTAGATTTGGCCACACTACAAGCCGACTGAGAAATCTACTGCGGCGTTGATATACGACTAGCTCAGAGGCTAGGAGGATGCTAGATGGAGCTCTGAAGCTCCGAGAGAGAGATCAAACGTAGATGTAGAACAGATAGCAGCGGATAAGAGAATTACTGCTGGTAGACGTACCAAGTCTCAGACAAGGAGAATTCCTCCAAAGAAGGCTATATTGCTGAGATCAATATACTTAAGAACACCCGCAGACCTAGTACATGAGCCTGCTGTTAAGAGAGCTAGGCGAAATGTAACGGTAGGTCGTTAGATGGGTAAGGTAGTAAAGATAGTGATATTGATCTAACTACGTGCGTGATAAGTACATGGTCATGTGACTAGACACGCACAAGGAAACACGAAAAATACTTGTAAATAAAGGTTAGTTGAAGAGTATTATGGAAAGGGAAAATAATGCTATATGGCCCTTACAGTCATTAAGGCAACCATCTGCACCTGTGCTGCAGACTGGCTGCGGATGAGTGGCAGATTGTCTGCGGACGAGTGGCAGATCGTGTGCAGACGAGTGGCGGATTGTCTGCCGACCGAATTTTAGCGTGACTGAAAGTAATAGTTTCGGTTTGCATATCAGCTCTAGCTGAAGTGCAAACCAAAATCTATCATTTCAGTTGCTCTGGAATGAGTTTTGAAAGCTGGGATTTGGTGCCCATTTCAGCGCACCTGAAATGCTAGGTTTCGGATGCACCTTTTTTGTATTGAAACGGCAAGTATCGGTTTACGGTTTCGGTGCATTTGTTTTGCAATCTGACTCTTGAGATTTCAGCTACATTTCAGCTGGTCCAAAACCCGAATTTATTCTTGTACTTTAGATTACAATTTCAGATGTACCTAAATTACTAGTATGAGATTGACTTTCAGGCGAATTTTTGTTCAACTCGAAAGTTGACATTTAGAGTTGAACATCCGGCCACGCTAAATTCGGTAATCATCCGTGTGCGTGTGAGATTTGTGTGAATTTATCTGCCACCCTATGTATCATCCAAACACCATGTGAGTTTCAACACTAGCTCACGGAAAAGATATCCTCCAAATACACTGTAGCTTGGTTCAAAAGGCCGTTCGCTAGCTAAATGAGTCTCCGGTCATTATGGGTGTTTACTTATCAGGCGCCTTCCGCAAGGATTCACGTACCTGGTGTTCGGTCCCGTCCATCTCCACAAAGGCAATATGCCGTCAAAGCGTCCAACATCGAGAGGAAAGTCTGAGGCGGCACATTCACTCCCCGCTTATGAGAGATGAAGTTCTGCTTCAGGCAGTTCAAATGACCGCTACCTTTTGTCTACGTAATGCGAACCCGCTCTTGAACTAAGCAGAGGATCCGGAATGTTGAAATAAAAGGATTCAACACCGCTTCCTTGCGGGTCACTCGGGCGGGATTGGCATCTATCTTGCGGTCCTATTCGCGGAAACTTCAGTCTGCCCCACAATACCGCCCGCCCTCCGGCGTCCTCAACAAAGCAGTCTGGAGCTCTGGGAAACAAATAGTTCAGGGGGTCGAAGGTGGACAGCACTATTTCAACTGTTCCAAACCACACTTTGTCACTTCCCATATTTTCCCGTTCCCGGATAGGGATCTGCCCACCCGTCAGCCAAGCTTTCTCGTGAGGTGTCTAGGTACGACAGTGCGCTAGGCTTCCACAGCGATTGACTGTAGCGTATAATCTGGACGCATTGTACGTTGGTACAGTACCTACTTGTTCCTTATTGGGACCTCCGCAGTAATACATCCTTACTTCCTTCCTTCCTTCCTTCCTTCCTGTTCCTCTCCAGGTACCATTCGCTTTGCTCCGAGTCCCCTGATACTTTGTACCCTTAGCCCTGGTTTTCATCATTCCCTCCCTCTACCAACATGCGAGGCACGAGCACTAAAATTGCTGTAGCTTCTGTCTATGAGAATATTGTGCTGAGTTGTAAACAGACTGAATATCGCGCCGAGTTGAAAACAAATTGAATATCGTGCCGAGTTGAAAACAGTTCGTCTTGATTACTGCCAAACTCTCGTGGGGGGATAATAGACGTGCCCATCAATACTGTACTCTGTTGGATTCCACGATTTATATTGGGGTCGTTCCCGGACTCTCCTGCACTACCAGAAAGACATCTCGAGATAGGGGCGCATTTCCCGTTTAAACAGCGATTGAACGTATCGGGCCGGAATATTCCGTGATCCGTAAACTTCAACTTCAAAAAACTTTGGCTGTGCGGAAAAACGCGTTATTTATCTCGGTCGGATGGAAAAACCGTGGTAAGCATTCTTTCCAAATTAAAGATTGGGAACTCAATTCGATACAGTTGGTTTGCCAGTATTGCACAATTTAAAAGAAAGGTCAGATTGTCCAGAGAACAAAGTACAAATTAAACTGGAACTCGAACTAGTGTCTACGTATGATGGATTCCTGTCGACGTCGCCTCCTCCGAAAGAGACACGAGGCGAAACAGTGGGTAGAACGAGCGTTCCCCGTTCGTATTAGTCTGGGATTTGAAATTTCCTGAGGTAACATTCCGCACCCAGGTCGCAGTCGCGCCCGCCGAGGCGATGCCTGATATCGGGGGCTCAACGCGTAGGCCCAGCGCAACAATGCCCCTCCCTTCGGCACTGAGAAAGCGCGCGTACGAGGAGCAGGAATGGACCTCGGAAACGACGACGACGCCTCGCATGCTGGGGTCATCGAGAAGGCACTTGAGCGCGCCGGGTGGATCGATGATGGTGACCATGGCGTTCTCCATCGCGAGAATCGCCCCACGGCCAGACGAGAACTTGAATACGCCCTTTATTGTGCATTTTGCAAGGGCTGGGTGAGTGCTGGCGTGTCAAGATTTTCTCAACAATGGACACGGGGGTTGTGGTTGATCTAACTCACCCGCCAGCAGAGAGAGACGCGTCCACCTGCTGTGCGTTCTCAGAGGTGACCCATGTTTCTCCTTCAGATTCGCGACCACATTCAACTGGGGCCGCGATCCCGTACTTGTCTGCCTTGCCATCCGAATAAATATTGCCCTCGCGCACGAAGGTGCCGTTCTTGCGCCAGAACAAAAGGCCCGGTGGCCCTTTTGTTATTCTTCCCCAGTCCCCGACCTTCACAATTATCTGGGATGTATATCAGAGAGATGATACTATGGGATGCGGGAACAAGCACCTCTGGGTCCCAGCTTGCGTATTTTTTTGTAGCGCGAAAAATAAGGTCGACGTAGGTGCGTTCGCTGTTTCGCATGAGGGTAGAAGGAGGGAGGAGAGCTGTGAGCTTTTCAGCGTTAGTTTCTGGATTTAAAGGTTATCTTTAGAGGGAAATCATGGCTAGGACAATCCGGCTTTATACAGACTGTGAGCGTGGAAGGCACCGGGTTTTCTCGGTGGAAGGAGAAGCGTTGATATTCCCTTTAGGAAGCCGGGAAATTGATGCCATCATCGGTGTGTCTTGCGACCGACCTGCCACTCTCCTCCTCTGCGCCCGGTGTTCTGAACCATATGTTTGTTCAACATATGCTGGTTCCTCTTGGGCAAAACTATACCGTATATCTTTTCTCCGTCCTAAACCTAGCCAAATGAGCGCCCACGAGCGTTTATCAATCTTCGTCGTCAAAAATCCCTTGAAGAGCTTCCCTTCCCACCAACTCCTTTTCCCCGAAATTAATTCTCTGTCGTAGATACGTTGTGGACGATGTGGGTCGGAATGACCGTTGGGGTAGTCGACGATGGATAGCTACACTGCAGGGATCAAAAAATATTACCTCGGGAAAACGGCCTCACAACTCTTATGTACGATTTCCGGGCCAAATATAACGCTTGGACTGGGAATCCCACACTCATACACTGGACACACTCTCGGTCTGGCCACCGTCGATCGTTTGGATGCTGAAGTTGACCGGTGGCACTACAGTAGGATAAGATAATTCCGTGGTCGATAATTCCGTCAATGCGTGCACATTACCTCCTTCACTGGGCGGCCCGGCTTGGGAACACCTCCGTCTCGTCATACAGCGCTAGAATCATACCATCTTGGCTCTGTGATGTTCATACCTTGTTGAACCACCCAAGTCCCCATGATCATGCCTGTAATAAATCTCATCACTGCATGTGCACCCAAACACGTAGGTTTAGTCGAGCTCTCTGCTTTCCTTTGTCTTATTTATAATGACCGGCCTTTACCTTACATATCTCTCATAATTCCCCTGACGGCGCTCTCATACTTATCAAACAGGATTCGCGCTTCTCCCCAGACCGTCTCGTCTCTTTATTGATCCACTTCGACCCGCCTAAATACTCGAGTCCCCCAGCTGCCGTCTATTTATTTTCCTCTTGCGCCTGGATTGCGTTGGATGGATTGATCTCGGCCCGATACGTGCCGATCTCTGTCCAAACGGGAAGCGCGTCCCTATCTCTAGACGTCTTTGTAGTAGCACAGGACAGTCCAGGAATTATCAAACTGGAATTCCCGAGAAAGTTGTTGAGAAAACCATGACTGTATCGGAGAAAATATATATATACTCGCGTAGCACGGCCCAACTGCTAGTGTAATACTTATAATGATGTTCTGGAGCGTCGTTTTTTATTACATTGGCGGGCCTCCCATGTCGCAGGGTTCACAGCCCCTCAACGAAATATCTTTCCTGAATCCTGATGCCCTGAACTTGGTTTAACGAAAACGCCGTTCACATAATTCACGCGCTATAGGAATTGGAAGGGCGGACACTCGGAATTTATGGTTAAAATTTTTAACGGTGTGAGTTTACTCGCCCAGTACAAGGCTTTTCGAAGCGGCAAGTTGAAAGAACGTTCGACCGTCGTGGCGGTGCCACCGTGGGAACCGCCTTCCGTTTCCACGGGTGACGCGTCCCTCTGACTCGCTTGTCGACTTTCTCTCTCTTTCTTTTTATTTCTTTCTCCCAATACAATGTCAGACAACAACAACACCACCAACACCTCCGGCGGACGCTCCCTCGGCGGCGGCCCGGCGAGCGAGCCACTCCCCGAATCATGGGTGCGCCGCGCGTCGGGCGGGTCGGCGCGTGGGGTTCGGCTTCGGGTGGCAGCGCAGGGAGAGGCGGCGGGGCGGGCAGCGGTATGGGCGGCGTGCGCATTGGGACGTTGCGCGATATTGCGCCTGTGCCGGGTGCGCATCGCGGGCATGGGCATGGGCACGGGTATGGGCACGGGGGAGGGCAAGCCGGAGTAGGAGCTGCTGGGGCGTGGCACAGCGAGGATGATGATGATGATGATGACGAGGACGACTCCGGGGATGGGGATGGCGATGCGGACGGGGACGGGGACGACGAGAAGTCGCTGGAAGAGCGCGAGCGGTGGTTCGCGGGGGGCGAGCGCAGTGGGCTCAGCATCAAGAACCCCGACGCACCCCGTAACCGCCGTGCTCGCGAGCGTAACGAGCCCGGCGGGGAGATTGTGCGCGATTTGTTGAGGAAGGCCATTGAGTGCGTTTCTTACCTTCTCTTTGGGTTTGAGGAGGTGAAGGCGGAGGCGAAGAAAGGAGCTCGAGTTCGAGCTCGAGCCCCACCAACGCCAACAAAGAAAGCACCCCTCTTCGTCTGTTTGCTGCCCGACGTCGAGGTCGGGCGCATTGTACATGTTGTTGCCTCGGCGGCGGGGCCGTTGCTGCTTGTGTTCGTCCCCGATCGAGGCGGACGTTCAAGGCGTCGTTTCTGCTTGCGTTCGAGTTCGAGCGCTGCGTTTCATCGTTCGAGGCGTCGTTTGTGCTTTCGTCACCACTCGAGCCCTGCTTTAGTCCCTGCTCGAGCCCCCCCCTCTGTCGCGCCCCGCGCCGCTTTTGCTCGAGAGAGCAGCGTTTCGTGTTTCGTTTCGGTTTACCGATGCTCGGGATGAATGGCCCGAGGAGCTTTTCCGCCGCTCGAGGTTGGGCAAAAAGGAACGGGGTCTCTCCTGAGGAGGCGGTTCCCTTCATTTCCGATTAATATTCACTGCGAAGGAAAAACTGACCTGATTGTTTGCTTGTTTTCTTTGGTTATATATTCGTCAGCAGGATATGCACGCTCGATACGACACAATACAATACAACCGCCCGTTGCCCGACTGTGTTCGTCCATCTGTTGATCCACCACGACGTGTCGTGTGATTCGCATGGTTCAATCTCGCACTCCGACCCTCTGCTTGCGCCTCTATTTCTCTGCTCGTATCCCTTCCCACCTCGCACGTCAATCGTCAATCGACACCACGCTCGGTCTCTCAACAGGTCCCGCCCCCGGCGTCGGCATACACCCTCCACACGACCTTCAACGCCCACGTAAAGCCATAGATTGCCCCATAGCTATAAGGCTAACATCCTTGAGGCCAACACCGCGAAACGGCGAGTCGTGAAAACCTCTCCTGACAACTAATTCCAGATGTCCGCGGAGGCCAGTCGTCTCAATCAAAAGGCTAAATCAACGTGAGGGGCCAAGCAGCAGGAAGTTCTGATGATACGGAACCAAACCCTGCTGGGCCGGTGGTACCGGTAATGTTGGCTAGGAGGTTGGGTCTGGTTGGGTGTCTAAAGTTTTATAAGAGTGAGTGCGCGATTAATAAGTTTGGTAAAAGAGGGTTTTGGTCGGTATCGTGGGGTGGGGGGTCTGTAGGGATCGCAGTGAGAGGTATCGTCGGGGAATTATATAGATGGCGGAGTTTGATCTCGTTTTCAATGAACAATTTTCTTTTATTCTTGCTGCTTCCTCGCATTTTTTCAACTTCTGGGGTTAATGTTCAATGTCTCTCAACATTCATGGGCCATAGTCATTCATGAACATCAGAATATGGTTGGGTGAACACTGGCCAGGGTTAATTTCATGACAGCCAAGGCATTATAATTATATTCAGATGAAGGAACACCTGAGCTCTCAGACGGAATTCCTCAACCAAGTTGATGTAATGGAGGAAATCGGACGCTTTGGCTAAGACGCGGTTCTTAATAATTATATTTTCTTTCCAAAATTTGCTTTCTTGTACCGTCGTAACATGAGACGAAATGGAACGTGTGAACGTGGCTAACCTTTCTAGCCATACTCGGCACGTCTAAAAAATTCGGGCCTGGATTCAAAAACTCAGGTGCCACTAATTTCCCTTGATAAGTATCGTAATAAGGGTACGAGCGCTTGTGAGCCTCACTGACCCGCGAGTTAGATTTTTCCGGGACCTGCACTGGCACAGGAGGCATCTGCCACCGCTTATGGATCCATAAGCGGCAAGCGCTTATGTGCGGCTTATGGGCCGCTTATGTGTGGCTTATGGTACTTTGCTTTGTAATCTAAATTGATCTGGCCTGTGTTCGAATCTGGTGGCGTGCATTCTTTTTCAAAATCAGGTATTTGCCTGGAGCAGTCTAGAGAAGGTCAAAATACAGTGTGCCTCAAATGTAATAGCTCATTGAACATTCTTGAAAGTGAAAGCCCTTTCAAGAATTTGACAGTCAGGGTATGTACATGGTGAAAATTATCTCTGGGGAAAAAATTAAACCAGGCTGAGGGAAAATGACCATTCTCAGTGACAATCCTCTGTGGGCCTATATGCTCAGGTCTGATCAGATCTGGTGCATCTCCTGATCTTTTGATTGAAGATATTAGTATTTGAGTTTTTTTGCCTTGCATTGATAAAGTACACTGAACCAATTTCAATCAGATGGCAAGAATAAATAATCCCATGGTTAAAACTGGCAGGGACCCAAGGTCCCACTGGCTGAATGCTCTCAATGTACCTGGATTTATGATTTTCACACATTATAGTCCATGCACAGGGCTGGCATATTAACCACCCTCAAAAAAGGGACAGTGCATTAAACTCGTTGGCAAGACAGTAACAACTATGTGTAAAGTCATATATGTGAATTAAAGAGTTCTGATGTACCTGCAGTTAACAAAAGGTTTTTAGGAATAAGTCACCTCTCGGTACTTGAATGAAATTGGTTCAATGTACTTTGCAAAAAAACTCAAAAATACTAGCATCTTCAATCAAAAGATCAGAATATGCACCAGATCTGATCAGACCTGAGCATATGGGCCCAGAAAGGATTGTCACTGAGAATGGTCATTTTTACTCAGCTTGGTTTAATTTTTTCCCCAGAGATAATTTTCACCATGTACATACCCTGGCTGTCAAATTCTTGACAGGGCTTTCGCTCTCAAGAATATCCAATGAGCTATTACATTTGAGGCACACTGTATTTTGACCTTTTCTAGACTGCTCCAGGCAAATACCTGATTTTGAAAAAGAATGCACCCAGCCAGATTCGAACACAGGCCAGATCAATTTAGATTACAAAGCAAAGTACCATAAGCCACACATAAGCGGCCCATAAGCCGCACATAAGCGCTTGCCGCTTATGGATCCATAAGCGGTGGCGGATGCCTCCTGTGTGGGCCAGAAAGTACAGGTGGCCCAGCAGGCGTTCACTGGTGCCAACACTCAACCATCCACACCCGGCGATACATCAGATACACAAACACAAATCGAATATTGCACCGAGTTGAAAACACACTGAATATCGCGCCGAGTTGAAAACAAATTGAATATCGTGCCGAGTTGAAAACAGTTCGTCTTAATTACTGCCAAACTCTCGTAGGGGGACACTTAATGGAGGTGCCCATCAATACTGTACTCTGTTGGATTCCCCGATTTATATTGGGGTAGTTTCCATACTCCTACACGTATAGAGATAGGGGCGCATTTCCCATTTGGACAGTGATTGACACGTGTCGGGCCGGAATATTCCGTGATCCGTAAACTCCAACTTCAAAAACCTTTTGGGCACGCGAAATAACGCGTTAATCTCGGTCGGTTGAAAAAACCGTAGTCGTACGAGTAAGCATTCTTTCCAAATTAAAGATTGGGAACTCAATTCGATACAGTTGGTTTGCCAGTATTGCACAATTTTTTTAAATGTTCAGAGATGGTCAAAGATCTTGATCCGTTACCACCACCATCTCCCACTTTCTCACGCCGACTTTCGCTGGTCGGCGGCGAGACAAAGCGAGACTGGAGGAGGTTGTTGGGTCAGGGAGAGGGTTTAAAGCCGGTTTACAGCCATGGTGACCCCCGCCGTTGTAGCCTACGAGCTACCCCGCAAATCGCGGAAGGTGCCTACGAGCCCTTTTCAATAGCACTGTGCCAGCCGCGCACACACCTTCTATACTCCTGTATATTATATCATTGAAACTCTCGCTTGCCGACCCGTCTAAGAGACTCCTCCAGGACTTAGATTTCGCATCCCCGTTGGCGCAGACGACGACGTCGGACACACGATGTCCTATCCTTTCATAATCAAGGCACAATGCTGTGCCTCAGCCTGTGGAGCAGTGACGTCATTGATTCTTACCACAAGCCTTCTTCCTCCCTTGTTCCTTCGCATTCCCCCGTGTCCAGGCCAACATAGCTCGACGCTGGCTCACGATTCCCATATGGCCCAGAGACCACCAACTGGGGTGCGTGCTATCGTCCAGCTAACAGCCTCTTGTTCACTACTATTGACATTCAAATCATGGTCATGAGCACTCGATCGAATGTCTCACTTCCATATTGAAGGAACAACAGCGGACAATGAGGTGGTGTCCTACAAATAATCTTTCAATTCGTCGCAGGCTTATGGCGTCCCCCTTTCAGAGCTCACCTCACCACAAATACTCTCGCCCCGTACCGACGCTGTTCTTAGTGCCGTCTCTGCTAAACTCTCGGCGCTCCCCCCTCTTCGATCTCCGTTCCCACCTGTCGATAACTTGCGTAAACGTCGTTCTTCCTCAGCTCCCTGTTCCCCTCCCCACGGAAAGCATCTCAGGATGGACGTCAACATGAACCAGAATGTGTGTGCACGCACTTTACCGGGACTCACCCTAATACATCCTAGCTTGACCAGCTCATTGTCGGCCCACTAGTCTACAACCCTCCGGCAACCGGATGGACTCGCCCGCTTATCAGGGCAAACCACAATGCCGAAGTGATTCAATTCATGGATGCGCATTCTCGTGCGTTGCTGTTACACCCCGGGAATGCGACTGATGTAAAATTTAGCGTCGTGCATCGCCGTTATTATCCTCGCATCCGACTTCCTTAACCGCGAGAGTGCCCCCGCTGCCATCAAGGCCATCTTCCAGGCCCACAGCATTGCGGATGTGGACATGATTGACCCGCTTCCGGCCATTCCTAAGGTCGTCGACGCTGCTACCAACACACTGCCCTTTGGCACGCCGTGGACCCATATTGTCACGGGCTGCACCACCGCATTTAGGAACGACATGGGAAGCTCGAGGTATCTGCCATGGTGCGACGTCGCATCCCCCGTGGACCTACGATTCCTATTCCGGCTACTCGTATTATCTTTCCACCCTTTGACCGTGACCCGGATGTGAACGAAAACTTCCGTCGGCACGTCCTGTCTACCAACTTCTCCTTCGCCGTTCCGTTGCGTGGCACCGGGACTCCGTGGCTTGGCCCCAACCCGCTCGCCCCGAAGCTGATCGAGTGCACGGAGTGCCACAGCTCCGACCACTACACGGAGGACTGCCCGATTCTCAACTCGGACGCCTACCACAACGCGCGAGGCATCGCACCTGTGATCTCCAATCCTGTCGCAGCAGCATCTTCCCTCTCATTTACCCCGGCAGCACCTACGCCTGCTCACAACTCGATCGGAGGCGCATTCCGTGGAGGCGGACGTGGATTTATTCGCGGGGGCTTCAGCGGACATGGTCGTGGCTGCGGACGCGGGGGTTTTGGTCGCGGAAATGGTCACGGTTATTCACCGTACTACGCGTGAGTTGATTACCTGTCTCTTTCTCTTCCCCACCCATGCACACCTTCGTTCGTTATGATGTAGTTTATATACTCTCCCCTCGTTGACCACTCCCATCTGCTGGGCCTACGTACTGCTACGCACGATCTCCTGACTTCACTCTTTCGTTCTTCCATTACAATCTCCTCTCGCCTTTGTATCCACAATCCAACCAGTACACAGTTGACATACCTGTGTTATATTGTACATATATATCTCGCTGCTCAATGTGTATGAATTCTATTGAGTTATACTTCGTGTGATGGACATTTAAATTAAAGGAAATTGAACCGCGTTCCCAACCAACACACATTAATACTCGAACGCGCTTACTGAATCCATTGTATCCAAACCTCAGACGGCGGTCTCTAAGCGTACCTCAACATGCAACACACCCGAAATGAAACTCGATTTAGTACCGTAGGCCCTCTTGGAACCCGAGAGGGCTTTGGGGACGTGGTACCTCCCTCTCGTCAGTGCCTGCAGGCTGCGAGTTCAGAGAGTGAAATCAGCAGGAGTCGGGGTGATCTGGGGCCTAGCCCTGACTACCCAATGCACGGCCCTTTCTGTGATAGCTCTGCTGCTCTCGCTGTTACGGCGACGAGCGAAGAGCACACAACCCGTCCCTCTCCATTTTTGGCAGGCACCTCTGACACTGATTCACCATGGTTGATCCCGTCTTCCATGACGAGTGGTAAACTAGGTTCTCAGTCAAATGTCCTTCTCGGACAAAGCGTAATTTCATTCTCAAACCAGGTAGTGGGAGATGGAGAGGGACTTGAAAGTTCCCGCATACAGAATACAAACATATCAGTGAATGCAAACTTGAACACGGATACAGAAATTAACCCAACTCTACCAAACCTAGATCCTCAGCATTCGCAAAATGATACAAGCATATCCAACGAAGATAGTTGGGCAGAAATGATCGCAAACATACGAAGGAGAAACAAACCTCCTAAACTCCCGTGCGGCGGAAAATCAACCAAGACGAACCTTACCCTCGGGTCCCTCAATATCAATGGTAGGGACAGTAACAAGTCTATGTCCAGTGTTGGGCACAAATTTAGTTATTTGAAACAGACAATGGACGAAAATAAGATAGGAATCCTCGCAATTCAAGAATCACACCTTGATGTCGACGGCTCGGTGCAATTCAACAACGTCTTCCAACGTTGGTTTAAACTCATTAATTCTGGACATCCCACAAAACCTAACTCTACCGCTGGGGTTGCATTCGTGCTTAACAAAAAATTCCTTGACACTGACAACTACCGCGAACATGTCTTGATATCAGGACGTGCACTCCTCATTTCTATTCCTTGGCACCAAGGCGAAACTTTGACTCTACTAAACATCTATGCCCCAAATAGCGCCGCTGAAAGGCGTAAATTATGGGATGATCTATGGGAAACATGGGTATCTGACCACACTCTACCTCTACCCGACATAACTCAAGCCGACTGGAATTTTGTGGAAGATCCCATGGACCGCTCTTCCAATACCACGGATGATATCCCGGCCTCTTTTAAAAGGCTGAAAGCTTTGTTTCGCTGGCAAGACGGTTGGCGGACAACCTTCCCTGACACGAGGGACTACACATGTTGGCAACACCGCAAAGATGACAACAGTGGACTTGTCATTAGCTCATACTCGAGAATCGACCGTACTTACGTCGACAGTCATAAATTTGACCAGTTCAGAGACTGGAGTATCAAACACTGCCCAGTGAAAACTGACCACCGATTAATCCTTACCCAGATAACCTGCAGACCGGAAGTTCAACATGGTCAAGGCCGATGGAACATGCCTATTTACCTCCTCAAAACACCAAAGTTCATGATTCGCGTCCAACAATTGGCCAAGAACTTAATTGAAGCCGTTGAGGGCGTTGAGCAAGACGAAGACTCGGAAGATGACATACAAACTCTCTGGGCTAGATTCAAACTCGGAGTCGTTGAATATGGCCAACACTGTACACGGTATGTGACGAATGAATACACCCGCAAAATCCGAACCTGGAAAGCGCAATTATTGATTATTATCCATGATACTGAAATGCACCTTGCTGATCGCTGGGACGCTATCACAATGCTGGAAGATAAAATTGAAACTTGCCAACGAGAACAAGCTGAAGAGAAAAAGGCTCTATCGAACGCTCGCTACGATGTTGAAGGTGAGACCTTGCGAACAAATTTCTGGACTCATTCCTCGAATGGATATCAAACACGCGACTCAATTCACGAGTTCCAGATTGAATCTGAAACAGATTCAGCAACAAAAAAATTCGAAACTAGGCCAAGGCACATGGCACAAATGGCCCGAGACTATCATAATACCGTCCAGGCAAAAGATCTGCCAGAGGAATATGGCCGACTGATGGCAACTGAGATTGTGTTGGAAAAATGTGAGGTATACCTCTCTGAAGACCAATACCGCCAAATGGACAAAGAACTCACTGGTGAAGATATTCGAGAGGCCCTTAAATTTTCAAAAAATGGCAAAGCACCTGGCCTGGATGGCATACCATATGAATTCTTCCGAATGCTCGACATCAAATCTCAGCAAACAAAAGGAACCTTGCAAGCAACGTTTGATATCATGAATTTCCTTGCGAGGCTTTACACACACATTGAGGCCAATGGTATCACGAAGGGTACCAGCTTTAATGACGGCTGGCTATGTCCAATATACAAGAAGGGAGACAAAGCTCTGATACAAAATTACCGACCCATTACCTTGTTAAACACTGACTACAAATTAATGACGAAGGCATACTCTCTCAGGCTTATGGATATTGCACCATCTTTAGTTCATCCAGACCAATACTGCGCCATATGCGATTCCCACCCAAATTTTATAACACAATCGCGAATCTATATACAAATGCAAAAACAGTGGTAATGGTAAACGGTATGCTAAGTGACCCATTTATTGTTATGCGTGGAGTCCGACAGGGTGATCCACTATTGTGCCTCTTGTTTAACCTGGCTATAGAGCCTTTGGCATGTCTTATTCGTAAAGCTGACTTTAAAGGGATTAAAATTCCAGGTACTAACAATAACTTAGTCCTATCGCTCTTTGCGGATGATACTACAATCTTCCTCTCATCCCGAGACTCGTGGTCAAATCTCTGGGCCATTCTTAACCTCTGGTGCGCTGCGTCTACAGCCAAATTCAATCAGAGCAAAACGATAATTCTGCCTTTCGGCAGCTTGGCTTATCGCGAAAAGGTTGGACTTGAAAGGCGGATCAATAAAACACAATCTGAATGTATATGTCCCAATATCAGAATTGTGCGTGATGGCGAAACATGCCGCATGCTAGGTGCCTGGATTGGCAATGCTGTATCATACTTGACACCATGGCCGTCAATAGTGGACAAAATTAGGAACAACTTAGAGCGCTGGAAATTGACCAACCCAAGCATTGAGGGAAAACGTCATATGTTTGTTGGTGGCAGGTCTCAATACTTGACCAGGGTACAAGGTATGCCGAACAATATTGAAGACTCACTTACTGAATTGATAAATGCCTTCCTCTGGGATGGCGAACGAGCTAGGATCTCAGCTAATGCTATGTACTCCCACGTTTTAGAAGGTGGTAAACAAATTTTGAACATACATGCTCGAAACGAGGCGATTGACCTGTGGAATCTTCAGACATACTTGATGCAGGGGCCTCAACGACCCTCCTGGTGTTATTTCGTGGATTTCATGTTGGCGAAATGGCTCGAAACGAGTTACTTGAACATTCAGCCTGGACAAATTATCAATGTTTTCCTGCAAAATATCCATCTCCCAATTTCAAGTCAAACTCCACTGCCAGATCAAATTAAAAAAATGATTAAGACTGCACGTAAATACCAACTTCATTTTACTGCTCTTTCTGTGAGCTAGGATATTAAATTACAAATGCCTATCTGGAAACATCCTGCAGTTCGCAAGTTAGATTACGATCACGCCTGTCGCCGCCAAGCAGCCACATGCTTGCGATCAAACCACAACATTAGATCTGTGGAAGATGTTCTTACCATTGCTACACGGAGAACTACCGTTCAACGAAAGCCTCACATAATCAATCCTTCGGGAATTGGTCGCCAGAACTGTGGATGTCGATCCTGCCAACGAGACCGCGTCGAACTCGGATGTAAACATCCTGGAAACTGCATTGATACCGCAAAGATTTTGGTTGATAGCATCCATCGAAAATGGAGCCCTACAGATGATGATGGCCATGGAAACTTGTTGCTGACTGCCGAGGAAACTGAATTAAATAACCAGCCGGTACGGACAGGCGAAGTCAAAATATTTGATCCCAACTTCACGTTGAATAATATCAACCGAGGATTCCGAATCTTCGCATTCGGAGATTATCTCAACGAGGCTCCAACAAGAAGATTACTCCTTACAGGGCATGAACGTAGCCTCTTAACGGTATTTTTACATCCTTATATTCGACATGCCGGTGAATTCAACGCCGAAATACACTTAACGGTTATGACCGTTACTCAAGACCATCAGAAAGACTGCAAGGTTCTCCTAATGAGATTCGACAAACCAAGCATTCCACTATCCTTTTCAAGTGCTCTCTTAGGCGGCCTTCTACACACCTTGCAACACTACCCAAAAGATCAGCCTCTCCTAATTTGCGCCTCCTCCGATTTCTTGCTACGGGCTCTAGTTAAAGACCGAATCAGTTATGAAATGGATATGTTGAACCCTTGCTTTGAGCTGTTACAGGCAGTTATAGCAGCCTCAAATGAACACTCTGCAAGAATCCAGCTCAAGAAAGTTGAATCAAACCCAGCAAAATACACCCTCAGCACGACAAAGGTTGATGTCGAGATTGATACCGAAATTGACCTCATGTTTAGTTGCCCAGGAATCCCAATATACGGCGGCTCACAGCGACTGTTTACCAAGATAATCAATAGCCTGACAATGATTCCTCACCGTAAATCAACTTTTGTTAATCTCGAACGAATCCGTTGTGCAGTCAAGGAATGTTCTAATATCACCCCGACTGACGAAATGATATGGAAGGGCATTCGTTCTAGCACCTTCCAACGCCTAACGCGCGAGTTCTACTGGAAATGTATACATAATATTTTCCGAGTGGGAGACTTCTGGAACCACATTCAAAACTCTGAAATTTTTGGACGCTGTCACATATGTGAAGTACCGGAAACCCTGGAGCACATTGCCTTAGAATGTAGGGCACCTGAACAAAAACTGATTTGGAACCTCACCCGCCAACTCTGGTCCAAGAAATACTTAAATTGGCCAAAGTTGAACTGGGGATTGGTATTAGGATGTAATCTTGTTAAATTTTATACTCCAAGCGGCAAAATATTGCCAGAGAAAGGCCGATTGTTTGCCATCTTGGTATCGGTTGCCTGGCATGAAATTTGGAGGTTACGAGTGGACAGAGTTTTAACTCATCCTGGTAAAGTACACTCAGAGCTTGCAATTTGTATCCAATGGCTAAGATCCATCAATGTATCGTTGAGTCGAGATCGGATCTTAACGAATAAAACCAAATTTGGTTCGCTATCGTTCAACAAAAAATTAGTGTTGAACACTTGGAGTGGTCTGCTTTTGAATGAAGAATCACTGCCGGATGATTGGACTTACGAAAAGGGGGTTTTAGTGGGTATACAGCCGTATACCGTAAGAAATGGCATTGGTTAATATTAAGGCTGGAGTCCCACACTTGTAATTATTGTGCGTAACGGCATTTCCTCCTGGACATCTTCCCCGGCAACATCTGGTTCACAACTGGAAACACAAGCGGACGACTTGGAATGCTTCTGCTGCCCGAGTATCGTTAGGTTTAGACCCAACGCTCCAAAAAAAAAAAAAAAGAGATGGTCAAAGAACAAAATACAAATTAAACTGTAACTGGAACCAGCGTCACGCTGTTACTACGTATAGTGGATTCCTGTCGATGTCGCTTCCTCTGAGAGGGACACAAGGCGAAACAGTGGATAGAACGAACGATCCCCCTCGATATTCGCCCCGGACTTGAAGTTTCCCGAAGTAATATTCCGCACCCAGGTCGCGCTCGCACCCGCCGAGGCGATGCCTGATATCGGGGGCTCGACGCGTAGGCCCAGCGCAACGATGCCCCTCCCTTCGGCACTGAGCAAGCGCGCGTACGAGGAGCAGGAGTGGACCTCGGAAACGACGACGACGCCACGCATGCTGGGATCATCGAGAAGGCACTTGAGCGCGCCGGGTGGATCGATGATGGTGATCATGGCGTTCTCCATCGCGAGAATCGCCCCACGGCCAGACGAGAACTTGAACACGCCCTTTATTGTGCATTTTGCAAGGGCCGGGTGAATCCTGACGTGTCAAGGTTTTCTGTCAACAGTGGACACGGGGGCTGGTGTTGATCTAACTCACCCACCAGCAGAGAGAGACCCGTCCACCTGCTGTGCGTTCTCAGAGGTGACCCATGTTTCTCCTTCAGATTCGCGACCACATTCAACGGGGGGTGCAATTCCGAACTTCTCTGCCTTGCCATCCGAATATATATTGCCCTCGCGCACGAAGGTGCCGTTCTTGCGCCAGAACAAAAGGCCCGGTGACCCTTTTGTTATTCTTCCCCAGTCACCCACTCTCACAATTATCTGTGATGTATATCAGTGAGACGATACTATGGGATGCGGGAACAAGCACCTCCGGATCCCAGCTTGCGTATTTTTTCGTAGCACGAAAAATGAGGTCAATGTAGGCGCGTTCGCTGTTGGCCATGTGGGTAGGAGGGAGAGCTGTGAGGTTCTCAGCGGAAGTCCGTAGTTAAGATGAGGGCGGCGGTACGAACGGGGCCATAAGTGAACTGGGCAGGCACAAGGTGGTCGGTTTGATGGTGATGCATGGATGCTAGAGTCCTATTTCAGTTGTTGCTTCGGGCCGTTGAGATTGCTGCGCGCTAAATTGGACAGGGTATCGGGCGGGGGTAGTTTTAGTCGCATCCATCATCGGAGAATGCGTATGCGCTTGAAACCTTCCGGGCTGTCATAAAAATCTAGCAGCCATGTAGTGCAGGCCGGTGGCTTCAATACTCGTATGAAAATTTAGACGCGGCCGCGCGCTGCGAGGCCCTGACTGACTTACGACATTCAGTACACATGCCGAAAGATTTCATACGATCCGAGATAACTTCCGTCAGATCCGCGTCATTTCTCGTCAACGTGTCGGCGACTAGTCTCTTATAAACAGATACTACAACAAAAAAAGTGTTCGTACCTCGCAATGGGTAGTCGGTGACGGCATCGGCGAAATAATGAATCAGTTCGGTGCTACGAGCACCATCACAATTTGGTGGGGTTCTGCACAGACTCAAAATAGAGACATTTTTCGGATATTCACTAACAAGATGAGGGGCGGTTCTGAATATATATCCGATCGAGCTGAGGGTAACGCTCCTTATTTTCAGAATACCTGGCGAGCCCACAGTGCAGCTAGAAGATCGAGCTGATGTTTATAAGGTTTGTCGATTTCGTTAGCTTAAAAGTACTAGAGTCCAACCCGCGATAATCCGGTCTGAAATTCCGGACCATACAAATTCGACATTCAACCACAGCATTTCAACCACGTTCGCAACTTGCCGGCCGGCATCGGCCGCCGAGAATGCTCTGGTTTGCACTGCCACCTTGTCTTTGCTCCCGAACAGCGATTGAACAACCTCAGGCTCATGCTTTTACTCGCTGAAACTGGAAGAAACAAGATTGGATGCCACGCCGCCACCGAAATCCAGACTGCGGCATCAAAACTCGACCGCCTTTCAAGGCCTTTCACGAGGGTGGGAGTCTGCGAACTCGACAACGGCTTCGGCGCATTCACTTCGTAACTTTGTTGTTGCAACCCCTCTCTCCCCGAAATCGGGCAAGTCTCGCCCATGCCCGTTCAGCGAAAATGCGGACGATGCCCAAATTCCGCATCCAAGCTTCTAGCGCGAACGACCGAGGTTCGCGGTCACTTTGCATCCAAGCGGACGATCCACCTGGCTTTCCTGAATTTTGTCGTTCTACGTTACACAGAGGCTCCCTCGCCAGTAATTCACAACGGGAAACAGGCCACGGTGCTCAAGACACTGGACCTGACCGTGATGGAAGCGCTTCAAATCCTCTGACCCCTTGGGATGAATACCGTGAGTATTGGTTCAGAACAAGGAGTTGTGGGACTATACAATGTGACTAGTTATGTCAAGATACAGGACGTCAATGAGAACAAGGTTCGGGTATTTATCGCGATTCTAGGAATCCGAACGCTGATGATGTTTCGGAGACGCTCGAGATGAAGCTACGGAAGAATTGCTTCTGGATTTCCCCCCGATCCCAGTCGATGTTTCCTCCTCCGAAAGCGACACGAGCCGGAAAAGCGGGTAGAAAGAGCGCTCCCCCGTCTTGTTGACCTGTGATTTGAAATTTCCTGAAGTAACATTCCGCACCCAGGTCACAGTCGCGCTCGCCGAGGCGATGCCTGATATCGGGGGCTCCACGCATAGGCCCAGCGCAACAATGCCCCTCGCTTCAGCACGGAGCAAGCGGGCGTACGAGGAGCAGGAGTGGACCTCGGAAACGACGACGACGCCGCGCATGCTGGGGTCATCGAGAAGGCACTTGAGCGCGCCGGGTGGATCGATGATGGTGATCATGGCGTTCTCCATCGCGAGAATCGCCCCGCGGCCGGACGAAAACTTGAACGCACCCTTTATTGTGCATTTTGCAAGGGCCGGGTGAATCCTGACGCGTCAAGGTTTTCTGTCAACAACGGAGACCTGGGCTGTGGTCAATTTTACTCACCCGCCAGCAGAGAGAGACGCGTCCACTTGGTGTGCGTTCTCAGAGGTGACCCATGTTTCTCCCTCTGAGTCATGGCCACATTCAACAGGGGGTGCAATCCCGTACTTGTCTGCCTTGCCATCCGAATAAATGTTCCCCTCTCGTACGAAGGTGCCGTTCTTGCGCCAGAAGAAAAGCCCTCGCGGTCCTTTTGTTATTCTTCCCCAGTCGCCGACTTTCACGATTATCTGGGGAAGTAGGTCATAAAGATGTCAATCAGGGTAGAGGGAACAAGCACCTCTGGATCCCAGCTCGGGTATTTTCTTGTTGCACGAAAAATAAGGTCGACATAGGCGCGTTCGCTGTTTACCATGTGGGTAGCGGGCGGGAAGCTGTTGAAGTGTGAGGCTTTCCACGTTCTTTAAGTAAATGTTCCGGAGATTTCCTTTGATGGTGAGGTGCCTTACTAATACTTGGGCAGTCGGCGTTCATCAGTGCTTCATCATTTCTGCGCTAAGCTGGGCCATTCACGACATGAAGTACGGCAAGACGCGCATCCGTGTGCTGCCGATCTTACACCGACCAATAACAATCCCAGTGAAGATCAATGCGCGAGATGGATAGGTAGGTAGGTAGGTTCACGAATGGCCCAGCTTAGCGCAGAAATGATGAAGTGATGAACGCCGACTGCCCAAGTATTAGTAAGGCACCTTACCTAAGCACAGCTTTCACAGAAATTCACACAGAAAAGAAATTGCGCCCTGGTCCTCGACTCGATTTTCCTCCTTGTTCAAGCTTACAGAATATCACTACCCGTTGACCTCGTCTCGCCTTGCTCTCCTCACCCACACCTCCGTCCCTGACCAGGGTTCTACTTATGGCTAGACTCGGCAGCTCCCGTGGTATTGATGCAGGTGCTTCTCAAGACGACAGGACGCGAGCGCGACTATACTTAGCCCTCATGATATGTATGGGTGGAGCGGTCGGATTTGGAGCAACTTGGCGGCGACCATGTCCTACTCCCATCATGGAATATCGAAAATGCCCTGTAAAGTCCGCAAAACATTGCGTAGAACCACAGAAGAGGCTACGATGGCATGAATGGTAGAGTGCACATAAAACAGAACAAAATGGTGGATGCCGAGTCCACTTCGTCTTCGCTCAAATCGTCCCGCAAAGCGTGGACTTTTGCAAGCGAACAATTATATCAATCAAGTCAACAATTTATGGGAGGGTGTCTCTTGATATGATGCGCACCCATCTCGTTTGTGGGCTGCGTACGCCGCCTTTACACCACACGTGCGCTCTTTCGGGCTGTATCGGACAACGACGAGAGCAGCCTCGGCCCTCTCCACAAAACCTCGTCATGACTTACCATTGCTCCACCGGACTAATAAACCGAACAGACCAAATTGGGCAACAAATGACGTCGGTGAATATGTAGGCCAGCAGAGTGTCCATCCAACACACTGGAATGGTCCTATTTTCCTCGTACCTGATTTTGGAGGCCATGCCACCCTGGGGCTCCGTTTGCATCTGGTTCATCCAACCGGTATTTTATTTTTTGGTACTTGATGTTGTCGGAGGTGCAAACGGGGTACTCAGGCGCTCAAGTGGTCAAAGAAAGAAGGTATCCGTAGCATACATTTGACGCATGTATGTAGTACGGGCCCCGGCTGTTTCTTAACGGGACCGCGCCGGAATATACCTACCTACCTACCTGTCGGCTCATTTACGAATGGCCCAGCTTAGTGCAGAAATGATGAAGCACTGATGAACGCCGACTGCCCAAGTATTAGTAAGGCACCCCACCTGTCGGCTCATTTACGAATGGCTCAGCTCGCAGTAAGGATGAAGCACTGATGAACGCCGACCGCCCAAGTGTTGGTAAGGCACCCCACCTGTCGGCTCATTTACCAATGGCCCAGCTTAGCGCAGCAAGGATGAAGCACCGATGAACGACGACTGCACCCAGTCGAAGGAGCAGGTGGCCCCGTGCTGCTAAAAACATACCTTGTGTCCCATGCCCTCCGCAAATCGCTTACCAAATTCGGTCATACAGCTGATGGAAACATTACGGAGTCTGAGATTAGCGCCAAATGCCTTTTGAGGGAGTTAGAATACATACCGGCGCACCAGAATTTCATCCTCCTCCGCTCTGCACTTTGAATCCTCAATAACGAGTCCAATTTCTGTGTCACATCTCTGAGATGTCCCTACCTTCCCTTCTATGGATCATCAATGCATTTTCTCAAATAAGGGCTGATCATTGTCGGCGATTGAACGGATGTTAAAGGTACACGGACGGCTTCAGCAAAAACACCCACGTACTGTACTATTTCGACCGTAGATTCAGCGGGTGTGACCTATGACCCATTAGATTCACCTTTTGCTAGATTCAACCTGGGTGAGACATAATTTTTATCAGTCACTTTGACTCAATCTGACAGCGGGGAAGGCGTATTTTGCCCATCCAGCTTCTCAAATGCACTCGTTTACCTGGTACTCATTACATTTGGCACCAAAATCGGCGTAGGAGAGCTGAAAAACTGGCTGGGAGACGAAAAATCAATATTCGTCCGGTACGAGGAAAAAAATGTCGCCAAATTCAGACTCACTGGTGACCTGTGACCTGAATCTACGGTCGAAATAGTACAGTATCTCGGCTTTTCAAGTCCGTTATCAATATTAAGCGCGCTGGTCCTAGGAGAAGTCGTTAATTATCGCAAAACTGGACGACACCTCCTGGAGTCCTTGAAAAATTGAATTAATGTTGCAGTACAGGTATACCTTATGACGGTTGCCAATGGTGCTGTATGTTATTTGGATTCTTCCGGGGGCATTTGAGATCTGCACTGAACCAGAAAGTCCCAGCAGACGTTCACTGGTGCCAGAATTGAACCATCCACACCAGGCGATGCATCAGAGACACAAATAGAATATTGTACCGAGTTTAAAACAAATTGAATATCGTGCCGAAGTTGAAAACGGTGCGTCTTGTGTAATTACTGCCAAACTCTCGTGGGTCGTGGGGGATAATGGAGGTGCCCATCAATCCTGCCAGTGTAATCTGTTGGATTCCAAGATTAATAAGTATTGGAGTCGTTTCCGGACTCTCCTGCACTAGAAAGACGTCTAGAGATAGGGGCGCATTTCCCAGTTAGTATCGGGCCGGAATATTCCGTGATCCGTAAACTCCGACTTCAAACAACTTTGGACGCGTGAGATAACGCGTTATTTATCTCGGTCGGATGAAAAAACCGTAATGATTCTTTCCAAAGATTGAGAATTCACTCCGATACAGTTGGTTTGCCAGTATTGCACAATTTAAAAGAATTGGTCAGAGATGGTCAAAGAACAAAATACAAATTAAACTACAACTCGAACCAGCGTCACGGTGTTTCTAAGTATGATGAATTCCTGTCGAGGTCGCTTCCTCTGAGAGGGACACAAGACGAAACAGCGGGTAGAAAGAGCGCTCCCCCTCGGTATTCGCCCCGGACTTGAAGTTTCCTGAAGTAACATTCCGGACCCAGGTCGCACTCGCACCCGCCGAGGCGATGCCTGATATCGGGGGCCCGACGCGTAGGCCGAGCGCAACAATGCCCCTCCCTTCGGCACTGAGCAAGCGCGCGTACGAGGAGCAGGAGTGGACCTCGGAAACGACGACGACGCCACGCATACTGGGGTCATCGAGAAGGCACTTGAGCGCGCCGGGGGGATCGATGATGGTGATCATGGCATTCTCCATGGCGAGAATCGCCCCGCGGCCGGAGGAGAACCTGAACGCCCCCTTTATTGTGCATTTTGCAAGGGCCGGGTGAGTGCTGGCGCGTCAATTCTCTGTAAACGGAGACAGGGGCTGTGGTTGATTCACTCACCCGCCAGCAGAGAGAGACGCGTCCACCTGCTGTGCGTTCTCAGAGGTGACCCATGTTTCTCCTTCAGATTCGCGACCACATTCAACGGGGGCCGCAATCCCGTAC
Organism: Mycena leptocephala; assembly: GCA_029378395.1. Taxonomy (NCBI): domain Eukaryota; kingdom Fungi; phylum Basidiomycota; class Agaricomycetes; order Agaricales; family Mycenaceae; genus Mycena; species Mycena leptocephala. The sequence continues at coordinate 64,269 of JARJLF010001200.1, read as the reverse complement.
TTGTCTGCCTTGCCATCCGAATAAATGTTCCCCTCGCGCACGAAGGTGCCGTTCTTGCGCCAGAAGAAGAGTCCTCGCGGCCCTTTTGTTATTCTGCCCCAGTCGCCGGCTTTCACGATTATCTGGGGATGTATATCAGAGAGATGATACTCAGGGTAAGAGGAAACAAGCACCTCTGGGTCCCAGCTTGCGTATTTTTTCGTAGCACGAAAAATGAGGTCAACGTAGGCGCGTTCACTGTTGGCCATGAGGGTAGGAGGGAGGAGAGCTGTGAGGTTTTCAGCGTTAGTTTCTGGATTTAAAGGTTATCTTTAGCGTCTGTGATCATCTGTCACCGCCTTCACCGATTTCGCCTTTGATTTGCCGGCTTTGCGTTGACTTGCCAACTTCGCCTTGATTTGCCGACTTTGCGTTGATTTGCCGACTTCGCCTTGATTTGCCGACATCCCTACATCATTGGCACCGTCCGGATTACCAAATACGGGTTTTGAACTCCCAGGTAGGGCCAAAACTTAAATAAAAGGCAAACTCCGTGTGAGTTTCTGCCGCCACATATACGAAGTGCAAACGTCGTGTGAATTTCTCTGTCGCCCCACGTAGGCTTCTGTAGGCGGCCGTGAATTTATGTCACCATATAGGGAGTCCAAACGCCGTGTGAGTTTCTCTGTCGCCCCATATATGGCAGTCCAAACGCCGTGTGAGTTTCTCAACACCAGCTCATGGAAAAGATATCCTCCAGATACACTATAGCTTGGTTGTAAATTGTAAGCGCGCGGGCCCGATCAGAGTAAAAAGTCGTTCCATACATAATCGATAATCGTCTGAAGACTGAGTTTCAATTTTTCATAGAAAAGAGGTTTATATTACGATTGACCTCCCTATAGGATCGGCGCGCTGCGTACGAAGTTTTGCCGCTTCGGAAACTCACATAATACAGTATGTATGCCAGAATCTGCGCTGTAAACGGTAAACCAGAACTGAGTGGCCGCAAATGCCTCTGGATTCTGGAAAAACTCAAATAAAATAAAATGTCATTGGCAACCATCATGAGGATATCATTGGCATTGGAAACCATGAGGTATAAAGATACTGTACAAGTTTGTTTTAATTTAGGAGTGCGGTTCAAGTTGAAGGTTTTATGATTTCAACCAGCCGAAGATCTAGACCGAGGTACAGGGTGGTTTTTGTTGAAGCGTCTGTCTGCGAGAGGGAACGGCGGGTATTCAATCATAGAGTTCGATTTTTTGAGAAAGGGACGGACTGTGAGTTTACTCCCCCCAGCACAAGGCTTTTCGAAACAGCAAGTTGAAAGAACGTTCGAGTGTCGTGGCGGTGCCACCGTGGGAACCGCCTTCCGTTTCCGCGGGTGACGCGTCCCTCTGACTCGCTTGTCGACTTTTTCTTATTTCTTTCTCCCGATACAATGTCAGACGACAACAACATCAACAACTCCGGCGGACGCTCCCTCGGCGGTGGCCCTGCGAGCGAGCCACTCCCCGAATCATGGGTGCGCCCCGCGGCGGCGCCGCGCGTCGGGCGGGTTGGCGCGTGGGGTTCGGCTTCGGGTGGCAGCGCAGGCAGAGGCGGCGGGGCGGGCAGCGGCGTGGGTGGCGCGCGCATTGGGACGTTGCGCGATATTGCGCCTGTGGCGAGTGCGCATCGCGGGCATGGACACGGGCATGGACATGGGCGTGGAGGAGGGCAAGCCGGAGTAGGAGCGGGTGGGGCGAGGCACAGTGAGGACGATGATGATGATGAAGACGACGAGGATGGAGACGACGATGGGGACGGCGATGGTGACGGGGACGACGACAAGCCTCTGGAAGAGCGTGAGCGGTGGTTCGCGGGGGGCGAGCGCAGCGGCCTCAGCGTCGAGAACCCCGATGCACCGCGCAACCGCCGCGCCCGTGAACGCAACGAGCCCGGCGGGGAGATTGTGCGCGATTTGTTGAGGAGGGCGGCTGAGTGCGTTTCTTTTCTTTTCTTTACTCCTCCTTTTTCTTTTCTTCTACTCTTTCATTTCACTTATACTCCCCACAGAGCCGGCGCAGCCACCCCCCTCGCCGCGCGCGGCTCCGGCCCCTTCTCCGGTGGCGGCCACACCCTCGGCTCGGACGACGTGCCTTCCACGTACGTGCCTGACCCCAACGATCCCAACGCCAGCGCCAACAACAACTTCGACCCGAACGCCCCCCCGGTAAGGAGGCACCTGACGTTCTGGCGCGACGGCTTCACGGTGGAGGACGGCCCGCTGATGCAGTATGACAATGCGGAGCACGCGGAGTTGTTGAGTGCGTTGCATTCTGGGTGGGTTTTTGTCTCTCCCCTCCCTATATGCCTATATGTCTTGCTTCTCGTCTTGGTGATATCCTTACTTATTTTTCATCACACAGCGCCGCCCCGCCCGCCCTCCTCGGCGTCCTTCCCGGCCAGCGCGTCGAAGTCGTCGTCGCAAAACGCACGGGGGAGACGTACGTACCCCCGCAGGACGCGTGGAGCGCGGGTGGGGTGAGGTTGGGCGCGGTCGTTCCGGGTGATGCGTCCTCGTCTACTGCCTCTGGCTCCTCGACCGCTGCGTCTTCGACCTCGACCTCGATGCCCGGTGCGTTCTCCTCGGGGGGTGGGATGGAGGGGATACAAGGAACGGAAGGAGCATTGGGAGGAGGAGTGAAAACACCAACGGTCGACGAGAACGAGCCGGTCGCGCAGATACAGGTTCGACTTGCGAATGGGGGCGGTGAGTTTTTTTCTCTCTCTCTCTCTCTCTGTGTTGTTTGGCTTTTTTTTGGGGTCTCTCGTTTTGGAGTATGGGGAGGCGGAAGGGTTTGCGTTCATCGCGCTTCATGCCGCGTTTTTTCCACATACATATGCCAACTCCATCCCCGCCTTTCCTCCGCTCTTACTTGCCTATTTCTATTTCTATTTCTATTTCGCTCCCGCCGTTCGTTCCACCGCCCTGATTGGCACATCCCTGATAATCCAACCCCTCAACCGCTCTCCTCCCTCCCTCCCTCTTTCCTTTTCTTCTGCTTTATTTTCATTCCTTTGAACAACCATTTTCTTTTACGTTTCATTCCTTTCCCTCTCCATCCCACTAAAACATCTCTTCTCATTCATTTCGTTTCCGTTTCCGGGTTTCGCCCCGCCCCCGCCCCTTTATTCTTTTATTTTTTCATCCTCCATCCAACTAACGAATACGAATACTAACGACACCCGACCCTACAGCTTCCTCGCGCGCCTCAACCACACCCACACCGTCGCGGACCTGCGCGTGTTAATCGATGCGTATGTGTGCGTGTCTTTTCTTCCTTGATTTCTATTCCTTTTTTGTTCTTTCTCGTCCTTTTTTGGAGGCGGACGTTTTGGTTTGTTTTTAATGAGGAGGTGGAGGAGGTTTTTTTCGGGGTTTTTTTTTGGAGGCGGACATTTCTTCGGTTCTTGCGTTTCGTTCCGCTTCCGTCCGTTTCCCGCGAGCGAAACGCCGCTTTCATCCCCGATCGTGCCCCACCTGGACCCGCGGAGCGAAGAAAAGCACCCCTCTTCGTTCCTCTTGTCTTTTGTCGCGCCCGCGCCGAGCTGTGGAGCCTTGCTTGTCCGACGCTCGACCTCGAGGTCGGGCGAACGGCGCTCGTTGTTGTTGTTGGACGTGGCGGGCGGGGGAAACGCGAGGCAGATGTGTTTCCCTTCGTTCCTGAATCTCTCCTGCTTTCGAAGGAAAAACTGAACTGATTATTTGATTGTCTTTTTTTCTTCTTTTATATGCGCGTTTGCTCGATATGCACGCTCGATACGCCGTGGACTGGATGAATGCGATGCCTCTCAACACGACACGATACAATACAACACAACCGCTTTTCGACTGGCGCCGACTGCGTTCGTCCATCTCCTGATCCTCGATCTTTCGTGTGATTCGCACGGTTCGATTTCGCACGCCGACTCTGCCTTCGCCTTCAACGCCAACCCTCTATTGCTCGACTGCGCCTCTATTTATCCCACCTTGCACCTTAATCGACCCACGTCTCTCCCGCCTTTTTTTTTTTTTTTTTTCGTGTTATTCGGCACCGCGCTTCGACAAAACAGCTCCTCCTCCTCCCCAACTTCGGCATATACCCTCCACACGACCTTCCCACGCGCACGCTCGAGGACGGGTTGGGCGTGGGGGAGGGGAAGCTGGGCGGGTGTGTTGTTTTGCAGAGGGTTGGGTGAGCGTTAGCGAGCTCAGAGGTTTTTGGGGGGGAAGATAGAGAGGAAGGGAAGCGGGGAGGGAGAAGAAACAAGCGAGAAGCAAGAAACAAGAATGGACTGATTGGTAGATACATAGTGATACGTAGAACGCAATTGCGATGCTATACGATGCAGGTTGAATACGGGTCGGGGACAATATTATGAGAAAAAGCAATGGTCTGCCGCTCTTTGCGCACACGAAGAAAATTCGGTTGTTTTATTAGGATCTTTTTCATTTTCATTGCAATCTGACTATGATCAGTGATAACGAGGCGAATCGGCGAATCGACACATTGATACTGACCTTACCGCTCTGCGTACTGAGTTCCGAGTCCTGAAAAACTTACCCGGGTTGCGGGGGAAAGTAAAAAAACTGACCATGAAGATGTATACTAACTTGAACCAAGGCGGGGCCTGAGGAACACTGTGTGGACCGCAGTACATCCGATGGTTCAACGTCCAGAGCAGGAATCATCGTGTCCTGATTTTAGCTAACAGAATGGAAAGGCCCATGAACTGACCTCTAGTAATATTCCATGCACAATTCGAGTCGTGCGAATCAGGATCAGCACCGTGTTGATCCAATTGATCCATCCATTCTTGGAAAAGCTGGAAAAGGCAAAAATCACAACAGCCTCAAGCGACGACCAAACCACGTGATTGAATGGCTGAAACTTCCTTGCCCGCACCCGACACGTCTCGCACAATGCAGCTCAGTGAACGCGCTTACCTTGATCTTATGTTCCATGCAACCAAGAAATACGCCAGCTGGGATCCAGAGGTCTTTTCTCTCTCCGACGAATGCGGACATGACTGACTTGGCTCCCCAGATAAACGTGAAAGTCGGCGACTGGGGCAGAATAACAAGAGGACCCCGCGGTCTCATCTTCTGGCGCAATAATGGCACCTTCGTGCGGGAAGGCAACATTTATATGGACGGATTGGCGGAGGAGTACGGGATCCCGACTCCAGCTGAATTTAGCGGTGGATCAGAATGGGTTACCTCGCAGAACGCACAGAGGGTGGACGTCTCTGCCTCTGCTGACGGGTGAGTTGAATCCATCTCAGGCCCCGGGTCCATCGTTGACAGAAAATTGACGCGTCAGGATCCACCCAGCCCTTGCGAAATGTACAATTAAAGGCACGTTCAAATTCTCATCCGGCCGCGGGGCGATTCTGGCTATGGAGGATACCAGAATAACGATTATCGATCCTCCTGGCGCGCTCAAGCGCCTTCTCGAGGACCCGAGCATGCGAGACGTCGTCGTCGTATCTGAAGTGCATTCCTGCTCTTCGTATGCCCGGCTGATAACGGCCGAGGCAGGCAACACTGTTTCCCTCGGCCTGCGCGTCGAGCCCCCGATTCCGGGTGTTGCGTCGGCCGGCGCGACTGCGACTTGGGTTCGAGACGTGACTTCGGGAAACTTCAAGTCCGGGGCGAATACCGAGGGGGAGCGTTCGTTCTATCCGCTCTTCCGCCTTGTGTCCCTCTCGGAGCGCGACATGTCGACAGGACTCGGGAGGACGTCGACGAACAATTCCTCAGGGGGGTTCATCCGGAGCTTCTCTGAAACATAGTTAACATCCACATTGACTGGAAATGCGATAAATCCCTTTCTTTCTCGATCAACTCTGGTAAATACTCTCAGTCTGACATAGCTACCCATATTGTATATTCTTACCACAACAAAGACTACACTTCATTGCGATTTGGATCTGTTGAAGGACCTGGGTTGCAGAGACTACCGAAAGGTTCATCCATAGCAGATGCGGTGTGTCGACAACATCTGTAGTACTGGGTGCTTATTGAGTTGGAAAGAAAAGGGCGATGGGGAGGACAGTGGCGATGATTGGCGTCAAATCGGCGTATTGCAATCGAGAATTGTAGCCAACTCGTAGGAAAGGATCAGAGGAGTCGATACAGCAAATTCAAAAGAATTTGCTCATTTCGACTCCGGCCACTTTGGGTGTTTGGACTAAGGCACACATTGCAACCGGAAATTCAACACCTCGTATCCGCACGTTGCCGGCCGATTCGGCACGAGCACCGCCACTGCTATCCCACGACTCAATTTGGTGGGTGGTACTACCTAGCGATGCGAAATATTAAAGGCGGCGTGAAATAATGCACAATGGGGCTTCTCATGGCAAGCAAATACTTGACTTCAAAATTCCAACCCCATTTACAACCTGTCGGTCGGCGGTAATTCTATGGGCAGTTTCCCACGTACCGACTACATGCAGAGGTACCGGCGACATACTTATCAGCTTTCCACACTTGATGAGATGGCTTTGGGGACCAGGTATCAATCAAGAAAATGACCATTTCGTACGGGTAACGTCGGTGAACAAATCAAAGGAGATTCAGTCTGATAATCGTGTTGCAAATCGTAGGCAACATTTGTGCGAGGATCAATGGAGTTTAGGGATATATACTGGTAGGAAATCTTGTGCCCAAGGGTGAGCAGCGGAGAAATTCTGCATTTGTGCATACGCGCGCTGTCAGCGGTGTTTTTGGTGCATTTCCAGTATACATACCGAGCATGATATTGGCCCCCCCCCCCCCCCGCCACCTAGTCCGTCGTCCAATCCGAGTCGCAGCTCGGTTTGAACCCGTCATACCCCACGTTTTCACCCATCGCGGCCCGCTTCATGGTGTGCAATTCCTTCCATGGTGGGAGCTTGAAAATCGAGGGAAGCTCGTCCCAAAATTCGGACGCGGCTTCGTGCTGCGAGGCCCTCAGCGACTTGCGGCATCCACTACACATGCCGAGAGATTTCATACGTTCCGAGTTGTCTTCCAACATATCCGTGTAAATAGGGTTCATCAACGCGTCGGCCTCCACTTCGTCGAAATAATTACCCAGCTCGGAGCTACGAGCATCGTCACAAGCACCTATGGTTCTGCACACGGCCGTGACAGAAAGAAAGCGATTAATTGCAGCCGACGCGCGGAATATATGTCCCCGCCCAGCAAGAGCTTGTGCCACATGCGGAACCATATTACTAGTAGTTTCTAAAAGGGGGAGAAGCTCGGCCCCAGGGTGTGTGGCCGCACAATAATATGCGCAAGGGAGGAGCCACTGTGCCCCGACTTCGATCGCGGTGGTAATGACGGAGAGTGCACTGAGTAGAGAGGTGGTATTTTTAAGATGGTCTTTCGACTCTTGGTCGTAAGTCTTCTGATACCATCCATCTATAGCAAGATGATCCAACGCACGGCGGTAGAGATAATCGACATCGTATTTGTGGGAGAGTCGGAGAACTCCTAGAACGACAGAGAGTTCAACGGGAGCTGGGGCGGGCATGAAGTAGCTGCATTAAAGAACTCAATATTCAAATGTATAGGACCTGATACATCAGGTGAACGCACCTCGAGTCATAAATTGCCCGTAGAAAAGCTTCCACTTCTTCTGCCGAGTCATGTAAGCGGACGACGGGGCATCCTTCCATCTGCTCGATATCGCCGCTCGATGGCTGGGGGAAGGCAACCATGTCGCGGAACACGGAGGACCTCGCGGCTAGAACTCCAGCAGAGACACAGAACTTTTTTTTTCCTGCATGAATGACAAGGTTGTTCGTTGGGAACCACAAGTCATCGACCATCACTGCTTGGCTGGAGTCCTCGTGTGCCACTGTGGCTTCCATGTTCTTCCTCGAATGAATCCAATTTGGCCCGGTGGGGAATGTCTGAGGCTGGTCGTAGCAATTTTCCAAAAGCTTCTCTTTTGTTCGGTGGCGTGGCAGTGCCTCGCCAAATAAGAAACATGTTCGGCAACTTGGCCGGCAAGCAGCTAAGCTTTTAGCTATCACAACGTTCCCGGTCTTTTTCAACATTTCCGGCGCATCGACTGGGCCTGAGAGCCCCATGGTCTGTGGTCTCTATTGGATCTCGACTTTGTTGATGAACCACACCCACGAGTCTGTGGGTTGCGCTTTCCCTGCTGATTCGTGCGCTAAATTCAATAAAATAGAGATTTCTTTTTGGATATTTACTGACAAGATGAAGGGCTGGTTGATTTGGGGATCAATCTGTATCCGAGCTGAGGGTGAAACTCCTTGTTTCAGAATACCTCGTAAACCCACAGTGCAGCTACATAGTTGATTGAGTTGATGTTTATAAGCTCTGTGAATTTTATTAGCCTGAAATTAGAGTCCAACGCGCGATAATCTAGTCTGAAATTCCGGATCATCCAAATTCGACAGTATTTCAACCACGTTCGCAACTTGCCGGCCGGCATCAGCCGCCGAGGATGCTCTTGTTTGGTCTGCACTGCCACCTTGTCTTTTGCTCCTAAACTGCAATGTGCAGTATTGAAACAACCTCGTGCTTTTACTCTAGAAGAAAAAGGCTCAAATTTGGTGCCACGCCGCCAGTCCAAAAGCCAGACTGCAGCATCACAACTCGGAGGCCGCCTTCACTGGGAGTGCCAGGGAGTCTTTGCGAACTTGACAACAGCTTCAACGCATTTTACCACTCCTTTGTTAAAACTTTCTAGTATCCACGAACCCTGAAACCGGAGGAGTTTCACGCATGCGAAACATGATGCCCAAAATCCGTATCTAAAAAACCATAGTGCGAACAACCGAGGTTCCATTGATAGCGGTCATTTTTGCATCCAACGGCGGACAATCCACCTGGCCTTCCTGAATCTTCTCGGTCTACGTTACATAGAGGCTCCCTCGCCGTTAACTCACAACGGAAAATAGGCCACGGTATAGAAGACTTTGGTTTCTGCAACTGGACCTGACAGTGATGAAGAGCGCTTCAAATCCTCTGACCGCTTGGAATGAATACCGTGAGTATTGCTTCAGAACAAGGATTTCGTGAATACAATGTAACTAGTCAGAATACAGGACGTCAATGACAACAAGGTTCGGGTATTTATCGCGATTCTACAAATCCGAACGCTGACTATGTTTCGGAGACGCTCGAAATGATGAATCTACGGACAAAGTCTTCATCGATTTCCCCCGATTCCGGTGCACGTTTCCTCCACCGAAAATGACACGAGGCGGAACAGAGGGTAGAAAGAGCGCTCCCCCGTCTTGTTAACCTGCGATTTGAAGTTTCCCGAAGCCACATTCCGCACCCAGGTCGCAGTAGCGGCCACTGATCCAATGCCTGATATCGGGGGCTCGGCGCGCAGACCGAGGGCAACAATGCCGCCCGCCTCGGCGGTGATTACACGGGCGTACGAGGAGCAGGAGTGGACCTCGGAAACGACGACGACGCCGCGCATGCTGGGGTCATCGAGAAGGTACTTGAGCGCACCGGGGGGATCGACAAGGGTGATCATGGCATTCTCCATCGCGAGAATTGCTCCACGGCCGGACGAGAACTTGAACGCGCCCTTCATTGTGCATTTTGCAAGGACTGGGTGGATGCTAACGTGCGCTTATTCCGTTAACGGTGCACGCGAACTGAGGTGAACGAGCTCACCCGCCAGCACAGGCAGACACGTCCACCTCCTGTGCGTTCTGCGAGGTGACCCATGTTTCTCCCTCTGATTCGCGACCACATTCAACGGGAGCGGCAATCCCGTATTTGTCCGCCTTGCCATCCGAATAAATGTTGCCCTCGCGCACGAAGGTGCCGTTCTTGCGCCAAAAGAAGAGTCCTCGCGGCCTTTTGCTATTCTGCCCCAGTCGCCGACTTTCACAGCTATCTTGGATCGAGGTCAGCCTCATAATCGGGCAAGCAGAGGAAATCAAAACCTCTGGATCCCAGCTCGCATATTTCTGAGTTGCACGGAAAGTAAGGTCGACGTATGTGCGTTCGTTGTTTGTCATTTAGGTGGTTTGGTGGTTGTGGTAGAGGGAATCCCTGTCAATCCCTTCATGATCACATTTTGATTGATCGATGGTGATTGTGATTCTATGAGTATTTGCACGTCCGCAGCCCGCCCCCTATCACAGATCACACGGGGGAAAAAAAGGTAAAGGAAGAACAAAATGAAATAAAATATACACTAGTCTGAGGAGAGAGAAGGCTGAGACAAAGGCCCACCGATTTCGGCACAGCTACGCCCATCGTGCGGCGCCAAATATTATTTGGATGGAATCCGCAACTATCTATGCGAACGAAGTCTCAGTTCCCTCAAAAAAATGTAGCTCCCCACATTTAGAGACGCTGCACATCAGTAAAACCTGGTTTGCCTGTGGTTAGGGTGCGGGTCGTAGCCAGGCGAACGTTGGACAAACAGCGGGCCAGGATTAGGTTCCACTGCGCACAGTATGGGGATAGTGGTGTGGTTTCTCATTCCTGGCGCGTCGACTTATGCTTCCGATGCTATCATGCCATATACTAGTATGCCGGGCGAAATCTCTGAATTGTTTTCATGCAGGTACCCCTCTCGCGCTTTCTACGCGTCGTATGCACACTCGCGCCATTCTGCTATGGAACATACGGTGGATCGGTGCTCGGACCGAAATCTCCATGCCAGAAAGTATTTAAATTGTTGAGGAGCGATGGCTACGCTCGACTGTGGAGGAAGATTGGAGGGACTTCTGATTGGCACTCATGAGGAATTTCGAGGCAATCGGAGATCTATGGTAACCCCGAACAGCGCGCGCCTAAAGGCAGTATTTGATGTAACAAACATCTGAAGACGCATGCTATACTGTATGAGGAGCAGGATTTGGTTTTGAAAACGTAAGGACAAGAGGTGAGCGAGAGCTTTGGAAAATACACCAACCTCTTTTATCTAAATTTAAGCCTTTCTGAGCCTTTTTTTTATCATCCGAGGGGGTGAAGTGCCCAGATGGGTAAGTTCGAGGGGGTACATTATTTTCCCATGTATGTAGGCACAGTGCCCGCACGCCTCCTCAACGGGACCACCGCGGTTATACATCCTCCTCCTCCTCCCACAAGTTTCCGGCATCTCTCTAGCAGCCTCAATTTTCAATATTTTGGCCCGGGACCCTCCCCAACTCCCCTCATTTTTGGGTGCAGGCTATCGATCGAAGACTTCAATTTTGTGCAGCTAAGTGACTGGACGGCAGAATCGAGTTTTTGATTGCTCGCCAAATTGGTCAGAAATTGATCGCGACTTTTACTTTTAGATCGGCAGCTTGCTGGCAGCTCCAAATTTGCAAAACAGAGCTTGAGTTTGGTCTTCACGCGGCGCTGATCCTTCCGGGCTCGGGCTATCCCACATCCATTTTGTGGCAGGCCCAGAGAGGCAGGCACTGCAAATGATTTTGTTCCAAAAGTAGGTTAGTGTCGGAATTTTGATTGCCGCTCACCTCTTGCATAAGGATCATGAAAGTAAATCTCGGCATTTTCTTCTACTAGTACTAAGACTAAGTACTACCGATTCGCGGTAGGTAGGTAGGTAGGATTACACGGCACGGAAAGACACTCAGAGCTCCGCCAAGCGTGGTCCAGGGTAAACGCGCGGCTCTGGCCCCTTCTTCGGCGGCTGCCCTCCACGCACGTCCCAACGACCCCAACGCCAGCGCCAACCTCATCGACCCCACCGCCCCGCCCGTAAGGAGGCACGGCGCGACGGCTTCACGGTGGAGGACGACCCGCTGATGCAGTATGACAATGCGGAGGCGTTGGGTGCGTTGCATTCGGGGTGCGTTTTATCTCTTCGTCGTTGTTTCTCTTTTCCCTATATCCCTTGCGTCCCTCCTCTCCCTTGCGTCTCTCTCCCCTCATCACCAGCGCCCTGCCCTCCTCGGCGTCCACTCCGGCCAGCGTGTCGAGGTCGTCGTCGTGAAGGGAATCCAAGGAGCAGCGGGAATACAAGGAGCAGGAGGAGCGAAGACACCAACGGTCGACGAGAGCGAGCGGTTGCGCAGATACGGGCTCGGCTTGCAGATGGGGGCCGGTGAGTTTTTCTTTTGGTGTTTTCTCTACGTCTCGCCCTTGTCCCTTGTCCCTTTTTCCGTTATCCCACATATACCAAGCTCCCCCCGCCTTTCCTCTGCTCTTACATTCCTATTTCTATTTCGCTCCCCTTCTCCCTCTCTCCTCCCTGCTTTTCTTCCTCCCATCTTCGTTCATTCGCTTTCACCTCCCGCGCCTTCTTTCGTTCGTTCGTTCGTTCGTTCGCTCGTTCGCTCCACCACCTCCCTCCCTGATTGTTATATGCAGCTACATGCCTAACTGAACTAAACCAAACCCCCATTCTCTCATTCGCGTTCCCTCTTTCCGTTATCCCTTATCCTCTTCTTCCCCTTCCCCACTTTCTTTATTTTCTTCTATCCTTCAAGAACCTGTTTCTTGCTCTCTCCCTCCCCCCCCTTTTATTCAACAAATACTAACGCTAACGACCCAACCCCACAGCCTCCTCGCGCGCCTCAACCGCACCCACACCGTCGTGGACCTGCGCGTGGTGATCGATGGGTATGTGTGCGTGGGTTTTTTCTTTCAATTGTTTTGAGAGAAGAGAGGAGAGGGAGGTGGAGTTTTTTTGTGCTTGCGTTCCTGCGAACGAGCCCTGCTTGTTTTCTTCGTTTTCCCGCGAGCGAAAGGCTGCGCTTTGGCCCGTTTCTCTGGTTCTTGCGTTCGAGTTCGAGGCGGGCGTTTCTTGCGAGCGAAACGCTGCTTTTGCGTGCGCTCCGCGCTAGAGCTGTAGAGCTCGAGAGGGGGAGCGTTTCGTTACTTCGGTCGTTCGTACCGATGCTCGGACTCTTTCGTGGGCTGGCCGAATGACTGGCGCTTTCGAGGAGGTGGACGAATGGCCGAGGAGCTTCTCCAACCCTTCCATTTTGTTCTCGATTCCTTCTGCGTTCCTTTTCTTTCTTTTCCATTCCTGTATTCGACAAAAAACTGAGTGTTCGATTCTCTTTTTTTATGTTCTTTTTATTTGGTGTTTTCGTGGTTTCGTGTGTTATTGACGCGATTACCCGACACCGCGTGTTACCCGGACCCAACACCTTTGCATTCGACGGCACGGCGCGACCCCGCTTTCGACCAAAACGGAATCTCGACGGAAATCGTACCTGAATTTCAACCCTCGCGAGGCCTTTTGGTTTTTTCCACCGTCTGCTGATCCACCGCGATCTTTTCTGTCGTGTGATTCGCACGGTTCGATTTCGCACGCCGACTCTCTGCCTTCGCCTTCAACGCCAGTCCCCTCGTTCAGACACAACAGCTCCTCCTCCCCAACTTCGGCATACACCCTCCACACGACCTTCCCCACGCGCACGCTCGAGGACGGGCTGGGCGTGGGTGAGGGGAAGCTGGGCGGGTGTGTTGTTTTGCAGAGAGTTGGGTGAGCACGTAGTGCGAACGAAGATAGGCGGCGTGGGGGTGAGCGAACCTTTGGAGGAGGGGAAGATAGAGGGGGGAAAGAAGCAAACAAGCAAGAAGCAAGAATGGACTGAGTGATAGATACAGTGATACGTAGAACGTAGAACGCAGTTGCGATGCAGTGTTTGTGGTTGAGTACTTTTACCGGCAAACAGATTTTGGAGATCACTTCCAGGATTTTAGCCAAGTTAAAGTAGTGTGTCACTGGTGACTGAGGTAACCGAGGCGCGTTGTTTGCAATTGGTTGAGCAAGTGAGCATCAGCCGCCACCCCACAAATAGTTGCCGAACAACCATCTTGGACAGCTTATATGCGGTGAGTCAGAAAATGAAGGTGGGAAGATTTCACCTTCTGACAGACTTGAGCCAATGAGAGTACAGAATCTCAAAATATTTTGGAGGGTGGGTTGTAAAATGAAAGTCGGATGATTTGAGTCAAGATTTCGCAACGGCGACCACCACCTCGGAAGAGTGGTCTAAATAGGGTCCTACGCCAATTGCTCCGGCGCTGAAGTTAAAAACACACGTAGACGGTGACCTTACTCCATTCTTACCCGGCATGTAAATCTGGCCCGTCCAGCTTGCCGAGTCGCCAAATGAATTATGCCGCTCGTTATATTGATCTTGGCGCGGAGATATCGGCGCCTTCTGCGTCTTAATCATACTTGGGATCAATATTCGCAAACGAAGCTCGACGCCACCGCCGCACCGGTTTTTCAGCCTGTTATCAATCCCTCATCCTCCAAGGCCAGAACATCATTATGACTAAGTATCTATCACTCATTGCGACGTCGCAGAGACGGCGGCAAGACGGCGGCGGGCAACGACATGCAATGTGAAACGAAAAGTGAGACTGAGAGCTCAGAAATACCGCTGGACGCGAGGGAGTGTAGTCTCTCCTAGACAGACGCTTCAACAATATTTGACGTCGTACCTCCGTTTGTTGAAGTCTGTTAGGCGCGGGGGTCCGATCAGAGTAAAAACCTTGTTACATAATCATCGGAGTTTGAATTTCCTTGTATTCTCGCCGTTTTGACAGCGCAAAGCATTTTTCTCATCTTCTTTCGGCGCAGACTCAATATTAGTGCATATATGCGCTGATCTGCTTCTTAGGAATTACCCTAAACATCCTTGAATTAGGGTTTCAGCCCATGACATAAATATGATGTTTACCCATCAACTTAACATCTTCCACAGCAACGTCAAACGGCACTCAAAAAATCCAAATAAATTTGGGCAATCACAGAACATGTCTATCATTATGATCATTCTGCTTCTGGGGCGCGCGACATGGAGCAATGGGCTCATTTCATGATTATGTAATAAGCCTTTTACTCTGATCGGACACCTGAGCTTAAAACAGGACTAGGTGAGATTAGAGTTTAGGGAATAATGGCTGCTGCATCAAGCGGCGCTTGATCTCTGGTTCGGTCAGACTGATCCGAACCTCCCCCCAGATTGGGAAGTAAGTCCAAAAGCTGATTCCGGCTTCTCTTTCGCAGCGTTAGAGCATTAATATAGCTAATTTATTGTTTGTATTAGATTTTATAACCCATATCCTGAGTTGGTTTTCATATTTGAGTGCAGTTCAACATGCTCCTAAAATTCCGAACATCCGAAAGCAGTCGGAAAGCTGTCAAACTAACCAAACACGTGACTGTGAAGGGAAGCGGCGCTTCCCTTCAACGCCGCTTCCCTTCAATTCCGAAGCGCCCTATGTTATGCTACGCCGATCGATCTCGATACTGGATCTGCCTGCTTATGTCGAGGTGATGGGGGTCACACCGCCCCGGCAGTGTGTATATGAAGCTCAACATTTTCGCGAGCCTCCTCTCTACCACCCAAATCATCATCTCCCCAGAATGCTGAACAACGAACGCGCCTACGTTGACCTTATTTTTCGTGCAACGAAAAAATACCCGAGCTGGGATCCAGAGGTGCTTGTTTCCTCCTACCCTGAATGCCATCTGTCTGATATAAATCCCCAGATAATCGTGAGGGTCGGCGACTGGGGCAGAATAACTAAAGGACCCCGCAGTCTCATCTTCTGGCGCAATAACGGCACCTTCGTGCGGGAAGGCAACATTTATTCGGACGGTTTGGCCAACGAGTACGGGATCCCGACTCCGGTTGAATTTAGCGGCGGCTCAGAATGGGTTACCTCGCAGAACGCACAGAGAGTGGATGTCTCTGCTTCTGCTGATGGGTGAGTCGAATCCACAACAACCCCGGGTGCGTTCTTGACAGAAAATTGATGTGTCAGGATCCACCCAATCCTTGCACAATGCACAATTAAAGGCACGTTCAAATTCTCATCCGGCTGCGGGGCGATTCTGGCTATGGAGGATACCAGAATAACGATTATCGATCCTCCTGGCGCGCTCAAGCGCCTTCTCGAAGACCCGAGCATGCGAGACGTCGTCGTCGTATCTGAAGTGCATGCCTGCTCTTCGTATGCCCGGCTGATAACGGCCGAGGCAGGCAGCACTGTTTCCCTTGGCCTGCGTGTCGAGCCCCCGATTCCGGGTGTCGCGTTGGCCAGCGCGACTGCGACCTGGGTCCGGGATGTGATTTCGGGAAACTTCAAGTCTGGGGCGAATACCGAGGGAGAGCGTTCGTTCTATCCGCTGTTTCGCCTTGTGTCCCTCTCGGAGCGCGACATGTCGACAGGGCTCGGCAGGACGTCGACAAATAATTCCTCCGCAGGTTCATCCGGAGGAGGTTCTCTGAAACATAGTTGACATCCACATTCGCCGGAAATGCGATAAATACTTTTCTTTTGGTCATGTCTTGTAAACTCTCACTATAACATACCTACCCGTATCATACATTCTTGGACAACAATATCTTTCTCTGAACGGAGGGTAATCACATTTCGATAAGTGGTAGAAAGGTCCCAGATGGCCGTCGTCCGGAACAAGTGTACCACGCAAAAGAAAAGTAGTCTCAGCGGCCGAGTAGCTGTGGCCCTTTACGGGTAGGCTCTGAGCAGGCGAAAGCTTAAGAATACCAGGAAGGTGCGACAAATGAATTGCGATTTAAATGTCAAGATAGTGGTGGTATACAGTCAAGAAGGGACTGGATTCGACACAAAGGGGCCGAGTACATATATGGTAGCGATGACTAATATCCTCCTTCCAACATTAAATCGGTTAAAGCACCTGTCGCAGAGACTGCCGGAAAGCTCATCCAAAGCAGATGTGTGCCGAAAACATCTGTAAGGTGGAGCACACCACTGTGTGCCTATTCGGTTGGAAGGAGAAGGGCGGTGGGAAGGTCGGTGGCGATGATTGGCGTCAACTCGGCGTAAGTATTGCAATCGAGAATTGTGGCCAATTCGTAGGAAAGGATCAGAGGACTCGATACGGCAAATGCAAAAGAGTTTGCCCATTTCAACTCCCGCCACTTTGGGTGTTTAGACTAAGGCACACATTGCACCGGAAATTCAACACTTTAATCCGCACGTTGCCGGCCGATTCGGCACGAGCACCGCCACTGCTTTCCCACGGCTCAATCTACCTACGAAGCGATGCGAAATATTAAATGGCGGCGTGAAATAATGCACAATTAGGCTTCTCATTGAAAGCAAACACTTGACTTCAACATTCCAACCCCGTTTGCAACTTGCCGGTCGGCGGCAATTCTATGGGCAGTTTCCCACGTACCGACTACATGCAGAGGTACCGGCGACATACTTATCAGCTTTCCACACTTGATAAGATGGCTTTGGTTCAATCAAAGAAATAACCATTTCATACGGGTAGCGTCGGTGAACAAATCAAAGGAGATTCAGTATGATAATCGTGTTGCAAATCGTAGGCAACATTTGTGCGAGGATCAATGGAGTTTAGGGATATATACTGTTAGGAAATCTTGTGCCCGAGGGTGAGCGGCGGAGAAATTCTGCATTTGTGCATACGCGCGCTGTCAGCAGTGTTTTTGGTACATTTCCAGTATACATACCGAGCATGATATTGGCCTTCTCCTGTTATCCAGTGGAAGAGAGGGCGGAGTAGGAAGGAAGGGAGAAGAAACAAGCGAGAAGCAAGAATGGAC
The DNA here is from genome assembly GCA_029378395.1 of Mycena leptocephala. Taxonomy (NCBI): domain Eukaryota; kingdom Fungi; phylum Basidiomycota; class Agaricomycetes; order Agaricales; family Mycenaceae; genus Mycena; species Mycena leptocephala. The sequence continues at coordinate 46,725 of JARJLF010001200.1, read as the reverse complement.
TGAGTGATAGATACAATGATACGTAGAACGTAGAACGCAATTGTGATGCAGTGTCTTGTGGTTGAATACTTTTTCACTACCCGCAAACAGATTTTGGAGATCACTTCCAGGATTTTAGCCAAGTTAAAGTAGTATGTCATTGCGGTAACCGAGGGTAACCTGGGCGCGTTATTTGCAATTGGTTGAGCAACTGAGCATCAGCCGCCACCCCATAAATTGTTGCCGAACAACCGACTTGGATAGCTTACATAACTTATGCGGCGACTTGATTCCGATCTTGTAGGGGTGTCGGGGTTGTAAGATGGGGGTTCGAAGATGTCACCTTCTGACAGACGTGAGTCCAGAATCTCGAAATATTTTGAAGGGCGTGCTGTAAAATGAGGGTCGGATGATTTCAGACAGAAGGCTTGAGCCAATGGGATTGCAGATAACCTCGCGAATGAAGGTAGTCCGAGTGATGTAGTCAGTGTGGGAGAATGTAGTCCGTGGAAATGTAGTCTGTGTGGGAGACTCCGAGAATGTAGTCTGTGTGGGAAATATAGTCTGTGTGGGAAATGTAGTCTGTGTGGGAGAATGTGACCTTCATTCGCCACTGCCGCCAGTGCACGTGGAATTCTTAATCTATAAATCTGCAGTGCAGAATCCCCAGCTCTGCCACTCCCTCTTACCTGCATGGTAAACAGCGAACGCGCCTACGTTGACCTTATTTTCCGTGTAACGAAAAAATACCCGAGCTGGGATCCAGAGGTGCTTGTTTCCCTGCCCTGAGTGCCATCTGTCTGATATACATCCCCAGATAATTGTGAGGGTCGGCGACTGGGGCAGAATAACAAAGGGACCGCAGGGCCTCTGCTTCTGGCGCAATAACGGCATCTTCGTGCGGGAGGGCAACATTTATTCCGACGGATTGGCGGGGGAGTACGGGATCCCGACTCCAGTTGAATTTAGCGGCGGCTCAGAATGGATTACCTCGCAGAACGCACAGCGGGTGGACGTGTCCGCCTCTGCTGGTGGGTGAGTTGAATCCATCTCAGGCCCCGGGTCCATTGTTGACAGAAAATTGACGTGTCAGGATCCACCCAGCCCTTGCGAAATGTACAATTAAAGGCACGTTCAAATTCTCATCCGGCTGCGGGGCGATTCTGGCTATGGAGGATACCAGAATAACAATTATCGATCCACCTGGCGTGCTCAAGCGCCTTCTCGAAGACCCGAGCATGCGAGACGTCGTCGTCGTATCTGAAGTGCATTCCTGCTCTTCGTATGCCCGGTTGATAACGGCCGAGGCAGGCAGCACTGTTTCCCTTGGCCTGCGTGTCGAGCCCCCGATTCCGGGTGTCGCGTTGGCCAGCGCGACTGCGACCTGGGTCCGGGATGTGATTTCGGGAAACTTCAAGTCTGGGGCAAATATAGAGGGGGAGCGTTCGTTCTATCCGCTGTTTCGCCTTGTGTCCCTCTCGGAGCGCGACATGTCGACAGGACTCGGGAGGACGGCGACGAAAAATTCCTCGGGGGGTTCACCTGGAGCTTCTCTGAAACATAGTTAACATCCACATTGACTGGAAATGCGATAAATCCCTTTCTTTCTCGATCAAGTCTGGTAAATACTCTCAGTCTGACATAGCGTATATTCTTGCCACAACAAAGACCACACTTCATTGGTTTCGATAAGTGGTAGAATGGTACCAGGTGGCCATCGTCTAAAGAGCCGTGGCCTTTTATGCGTAGGTTCTGAGCAGGCGAAAGTTCAAGAGAACCAGGAAGTGCAACAAAGGAATTGCGATTTGGATCTGTTGAAGGACCTGGGTCGCAGAGACTACCGGAAAGTCCATCCATAGCAGATGCGGTGTGTACCGACAACATCTGCAGTACTGTGTGCTTATTGAGTTGGAAAGAGAAGGGCGGTGGGGAGGACGGTGGCGATGATTGGCGTCAAATCGGCGTATTGCAATCGAGATTTGTGGCCAATTCGTAGGAAAGGATCAGAGGAGTCGATACGACAAATGCAAAAGAATTTGCTCATTTCGATTCCGGCCACTTTGGGTGTTTGGACTAAGGCACACATTGCAACCGGAAATTCAACACTTCAATCGGCACGTTGCCGGCCGATTCGGCACGAGCACCGCCACTGCTTTCCTACGGCTCAATTTGGCGGGTGGTACTACCTAGCGATGCGAAATATTAAAGGCGGCGTGAAATAATGCACATTGGGACTGCACATGTCAAGTAAACACTTGAATTCAACATTCCAACCCCGTTCGCAACTTGCCGGTCGGCAGTTTCCCACGTACCGACGACATGCAGAGGTACCGGCGACATACTTATCAGCTTTCCACAGTTGATAAAATCCCTTTTGGGACCGGATCTCAATCAAGGTCAAAGGAGATTCAGTATGATGATTGTGTTGCAAATCGTAGGCAATATTTGTACGAGGGTCAATGGAGTAGGGAATATATACTGGTAGGAAAACTCGTACCCACGAGTGAGAGGCGGAGAAATTCTATTTTTGTGCGTACGCACGCGCTGTCAGTGTGCTTCTGGCGCATTTCCGGTATACATACCGAGCATGATATTGGACTTCTTTTGTTATCCAGTCCGTGGTTTATTTGTCGTCATCTTCGTCTTCGTCGTCCTCTTCCTCTTCCTCGCCCATCGCGGCCCGCTTCATGGCATGTAATTCCGGCCATGATGGGAGCTTGAAGATATAGGGAAGTTCGTCCCAAAATTTAGACGTGGTTGCGTGCTGTGAGGCACTGACAGACCTGCGACATTCGAGGCTGAATACTTTTTCACGACCCACAAACCAATTTTGGAGATCACTTCTCGGATTTTAACCAAGTTGAAGTAGTTTGTGGTGACGGATAGTGACCGAGGTCGCGTTTTTTGGTACGAGGCGCGTTGTTTGCAATTGGTTGTGCAAGTGAGCATCGAGCATTAGCTGCCACCTCATAAATGTAAAATGGTTGCCGAATAACCGATCTTAGATAGCTTATATGTGGTGAGTTCAGAACTTGAAGGCATGCATGGGTTGGAAAATGAAAGTGGTGAAATCTCTGACAGACGTGAGCCAACGATAGTCCAGAATCTCAAAATATTTTGAAGGGTGGGTTGTAAAATGAAATTCGGATGATCACCACCTCGGAGGACTTGCCTAAATAGGGTCCTACGCCAACTGCTCCAGTGGAAAATGTTGGAATATTAGATGCACTAAAACAATTTTAGTGCATATTGTTAGAGGGACGGAATGATGGAAACCGAGGCTAAGAGGCAGAGTAGCAGGGGACTAGGAACAGAGTGAATGGTACCTGGAGAGGAACAGGTGAGCCTCTTGACAGGCTATTCCGCTGGCGGAGGAGTGGAGTGCGTTGGCGCCTAGAGATGGCGCCTCGACGGCACGGGCTGGAATCGGCCCGTAGAGTGGTTGAAAAACTTGGCCGTAACGGATCTACGGGTGTTTTCAAAAAGAATTATAGATGTGATCCGTAGGCCTCTATGTATGTGAACAAGCTCTGGTCAGCTCTTGGATTCAATGTTGTAAATCTATACCTTTTTAAATGACTGCAGAGGGTGTTTTAACTATTCAGTTGGCTCAATGAAATCAGCGACAGGAATAAAGTATTCTGCCGGAGGCAGACGCTCTTACCTCTCCCATCGCGACCTGCAAGAAACTGATACACACAATCATCGTTTTGCATCAAGGAAATAGCCAGGCTTTGAATTACTCTCGTTTTCGCGATCTGCACAGTGCACACAGAAAGAAGTGAACACACTGCACGGTCCGTATTTCCGACTTCGGATCACGGTTGCACGTGGCCGCCCTTTGAGTCTTTCTCGACACTCGAGAAATTTTGCATATCGATTTGCAATTGCCATGAAAAGAAGAGGTTTGCTCCCCTGAGTGCATGAGACTAGTACTGACGACTCCTGTTGCCTCAGCTCCCGACAAAGCCACCAAACGGCAGAAAGTAGCCGCAACAGTTGCGGATGCAGCGCCTCAAGCGGCAGATAACAGTTTCGCTGGGATGCCGCTAGATATCATTCTATTGGTATGCCCCACAACGCTTAGCATCGTGATATACCTGACTGTTCGCACCGGAAGTTCCTGCTATTCATGACCCCGGCTGAACTGTTGGCCCTGCGCGACGTCAACAAAGCTTTGCGGCGCATGCTCGACTCGGGGGGGAAGGCGGCCGCGATCTGGGTCAAGTCTAGAGAGTACCATGGTATTCCCGCACCGTTCGAGGGATTCACCGAGCGCACCTGGGCGCAGTTCATCTTTGGCGGGATTTGCCAGGTGTGTTGTTCGCTTTGCTTTGCTTCGGCGAATGAGCGTGATGGCGCTCTACTTACACGTATATGGCTAGGAATGCGGGGAAAATGAATCCCGTGAGCCCGACTTTGGCTTGATGATGCGTTTGTGCGCTCAGTGCCGCAGAGACAAGTGAGTTGGTTGTCCGCTAGTGTTATATATTTACTCACGCACCGGCCAGTCTGTGCCATGAACTCGATTTCTCGGTGCACTCCGATGAGGAAGACTTCTTGGGCCCAATCCTCGAGTTTGAGGAGACGTTCCCTCACTCCTATTGGTGTACGTCGCAGTGACTCTTTCAATTCATGCGATTTACATAACGAAAAACAGACGAATCGAGAGATGAGATATTGTGCGGAGACTACAAATCTAGACATGGAACCGAACAGCTCTGGTGGGCACCGTATTGCTGGGATATCCTCCCCGTCGTCCGGCAAGCAAGACGGGGGCACAAAGGAGCGGAGAAAAAACTTGCCAAGTTACACGCGGAGGGAGAACGGAGGCTCGAAGTATGTTTAGTTCAACAGCGGTCCCTTAGATTCAGTTCTCGATGCTCACCAGGCCCTAGCACGGCAAGATATGCGATAAATGGAGAGAGGACGTGGAAGGCGAGGAACGTCGAATCAAAATAGAGGCGTGAGTCATTCATCCAATGTGAATGCAACACATAACAGCACGCTAATACTTCCACCAGGTTGACGGGCAAATTCAAGGCGCTCGGGTATCAGGATCCCGAGCTCAATGGTCTGGACGATTACAAAATGCTTGCCCAGTTCAGCCTTCCTCTGACTGAACATGGTGCGCACCATCTCCCATTCAGTGTCAGAGACCCCAGACTGACCCTTGCGTTCGATTCGCACAGTCTGGGAGGACATGCGCGGCAAATTAGAAGGATCTATCAAAGACAAGCGCCGCGAACGCCTGGTACAAGAGCATCCCGATATCATGAACGGACGCCTGATTCTAGTTCGAGAGGCATACATGGCGTATGTGCGCACCGTGTCGCCCACCGAGGCCACATACGTGCCCACCATCGCAGGATTAAAGGACATTCCCGGAATCAGGGCGATCTGCGAGCGCGAGCCTGACGTGGAGGTCACCGGCGCCGATTTCTCCAACATTTCCTCCATTCTTGCGAACTGGGTCGCCGATAAGCGCATGAGGCTGACCGAGCTCGTCAACAACAGCGACATCGCATCTGGAAAGGCGGGACGTTCAAACTTCAATCTCGCCTCGACGATCGTCCGGTGCAAAACCAAGCATGAGAAGCTTGGGCGACCGGCGATGTTCGGTGGCGACGAGGCCATGCAACACGTCGGCGAGTTGTGCGATCCTGAGCTCGATATACCGCTCTCGACGCTCGTCTCCGCGCTCGTTGTTTCGCTGGGTTTGGATCCTGATATTACGACGGTGGCGGATATGGATCGCCACGCGGCGCGTTTCCGGTGCGACGGCCGAATCGATTACTCGGATTGTGGCAAGGGTAACCGCCATACCATGCATGTATTCACCTGGCGCGGATGCGTTCGTGTTCTCTCCTGCTTTTTTCTCCGCTAATCAGACGGATCTATTCTGATCTAGGTAACCCATGCCATCGGTGTGCATCAATACGGGGACCAAACACAGTCGTTGTCCTGGAGGAGTGGTGTCGGCAAGTACTACCAAAATGGAACCGTGAATTTCGTCGCCGTTCCAGAGGACGTGGCAGCCCAAGCCGTCGGCCCCTGCCACGACGATGTGCCGAAGGCCGAATCGACCTCATGGATGTGCGGCCACTGTACGAAATATGCATGCGGACCGGAAACGCTTCACGGCGTCACCGCCCACGTCAGCACTGTGTACGTTTCAGGCTCGCTCACTTGTTTTTGGATGCACGTTCACTGACACTCATGATGGGCGTTTAGTCACGGCAAAGCCCAGCCCAATGGGTTAGATATCCTCCTGGCGCCCGGTGTGTTGTCTATTAGAAGGAGCTACTCCATACGACGTCTTGGTGCCCCTGTGGCCAACCCGCGAAAGGCGAACACTAATGGGGCATTTTGCTGTCTCAGATGCGAAAAACCCTGGAAGAGGTTTGCTGGAGTTGGTCAAGTAAGTGATCACCTGCGGGGAAAGTAAGCTTTTGTTCTCCTGTCCACCCACCCAATCCTGGACATGTCGTTTTTGCTAGGCACAAAGTCGTCAACGCGGTGTGTGATGTTGATTACGCGGTCAGTGATCGCCCATACATAGCCCGTTACACAAGCCTGATTCTCCTCCTCTTTCTTTGGTGTAGATCGCGGCGTAAACAGTTGGATTGGAATAAAGTATGAACGTGGAATCATTTTCTTGGATTGGAACAAATCACCGTGTACTATAATGTTCCGGAGCACAGATGCTCGTATACAGGCCTGTATAGAGTTGTACATACTCACAGTCTTTTGCTGTGAACGAACTGAATTCACAGCGATCTCTACCGAGGAGAAAATATGCGTCCCGCTTAACTTCGAAATGGGGAAGGAAAACGGGGACCGCGCATTGAGAGGCGACCCCCTCACACTGACGCGCGAGTAGCAGAAATATCCGGGTTTTGCGGATTGTGGGCACGAGATGGTGGACGTGGTTGAGGGGAAGCAGCGGTACGTCTTTCATCCGATCCCTGTCCTCATTTCATAGCCGATCCCCGCTCTACAGGAACATCCCGACGCCTCACGCGGAGGGCGGGGGACGGTTCGCCCCGGTGCATATTTGTTTTCTCCCTCATGTCCTTTGCTGCTCGCATCCATCGACCGCTGGCTCGCTTGTCAGCTCACAACCCTAACTCTAGTCACCAGCCTAATCTCACAACTACTTCACAAGTTCTTGGGGCTCCAGTTGGAACGGTGTAGCGAGTAATTGCTCATCTAACAGGAGAGTACTGCTACATATAGGAGTACCTAGTATGTCCTAACGAATTCTGAAGCCCGCGTGACAATGAACATTTTTCCGCGTCATTTCTTTCGGCTCCTGATGTTGACATATCGAGCAGTAACGAAGAACATGGCGCCGATCAGAACGCACACCTATGAAAATCATCAACTCAGAGTCAAAGCCCTGTCAGGCATCTGCGACGCACCGCCGAGAATATTATCGCTCTCGTCCATCGCAGCTTTTCGGTCAGCAATGCACCGGCGATCGGGATTCCAACCAGTGCGGCAAAACTGTTCGTTGAGAAAGCCACACCGATCCTCAGTCTAGCAAAAAATATTCAGTCAGAAGCGCAGTGGGAGGGGTTCGGTTTGGCTCACCCAATTTCAGCGGGGCTTCGCGATAATGAAGCGACGACCGCGACGATTAAAGCGAGATCTGTCCGTAATTGAGGTCCGTCAACTGAATACGGGAGAAAAATGCATACAAGCCCCAGACGCGATGCCGTAGAATGTTGCTACAAGACTCATCGATGCAGCGTTTCTGTAAAATTGATAATCATACTTTCGGAGCCTGCGGTAAAACAGAACATACGTTATTCCCAACAAGGAAAACATGAGACCCGTGCAGACGAGCACACAGGGGATAACCAGGTTGAATGCCCCAACTTTATCGGCGAAAAAATTGGGAAGAATCCGCCCGATGACGCTCCCGGCATTCAATATGGCAACCTGGCCCTATGCTCAGTTTGCGATTAAGTCTTGTGCGAGAATGCTGACCGAGTAGAACGCGACATTGAGGTCAACACCATTGTTCACTGAATATAGCTGTATGTAAAATGCTTCGGCCTTGTCGGCCAATGGAACGGAAAATAACTAATGCACTTACCGGGAAAATAGACGGTTATCTGGCAGAAGAATGAACTGAATATACATCATTGAAAGGCTGTCGGACACAGAGATAGTGCGCACGGACCCAGTAATCGTTAAAACATAAGCCGGGTCTCGAAGAATGGACATCAAAGTTGAAGATTGTCGCGGAGTAGACGCCGTAGCAGAATTGGGTTTCGGAGGCACTCTCGTTCGCATTATGAGGTTCGCAATGAGCAGACAACCGAGGAGCATGTAAGCACTGGCTCGAGTTCCCCCACCAAACCCAACATTTGGCTTCTGGAACAGGTTGCTATCTTCACTGAGCGCAAAAGATCGAGAATTTATATAATTGCCGGCTTACTTCAACAGAATCGGATGAACAATCGCCCCCACGGAGGAGCCGCTCAGGGCTATCCCGGCAGCTAACGCTCGGCGTCGGCGAAAATAATGGGAGGAAATGCTGACGGCAGGCGTAAACACCATCCCAAGTCCTAAACCCATTCCTACTGCTTGGCTTAGAAAGACCTTAAGCATAAAATTCATCACCATCGCAGTAGGCTCGGGCGCACAGGACTTACCTGGTAGTATTGATGCGGCTTTGCGAGGGACAGCATGAAAAGTCTTCAAATCGTATAAGTCGTTTGCCAAGCTCGAAGAAAAAGAATCTCACGAGAAAACGAATAAAGTGGATCCGGTGATCATCAACTGGTGAAAATAGCCCTTGTCGAAAAGTTTTCCGACCCAAAAGCCCATGAGAAGTGGGACGAAGAACTGGAAGCTTCCAATCCAGCTAAATTGATGTCAATTTAAAAAAAAATCTGGTGTGTCTAGGGATGAGAGATTCACCTGACTGCGCTCGGTGTCGAATTATTGAGATATATTCGCGTGTAGAAATCTTTTGTAGGTCAAAGATCCTCGAAGGAGAACTGAAGGGCGACAAACAGTCACCTTGGTAAACTCCGAAGGCATTAATGTAGCTGGGCTGTCACTTTAGCCTGTGTCGTGGATTCGTGGACGGAATTTGGACATACCCGAAAGTCGAAAAGAGTACTAGCCACCTGGCTTGAGTTTGAGCGCTATTTTTTTTAGGCCGCATAGACACGTACGAGCCAGCAATTGTGATCCAGGCTCTGAGCCCGCCATCTGGGAAAGCTGGCTCCTCCTCCGGTGTGTCGGCCACAGTTGGAGGCGATGGGTCGGCCAGCGAAGTCTTGGGAGTCGACAACGTTCCTGGACTAGGTTGGTGCCTCTGGGCAACAGAGACCGCAATGGGTGAACGAGAAACGTCTTCAGGATCGGACATCAGTAACCCAGGAGAGCAAAGTTTCGCCTATGCAATTGAGGGAGATCAGTATTGTACCGTCAACGTGCTTCCCACAGAAAGGTGGTCGGAGTCCTTGTGGGCACAAAATACACGCACACGGCTGCAACACGGCGACTCGTCGGCGAGCTCGGGACGATCGGAGATCTCAATGCATTGTCGGTGTAACATTCACCCCACCGACGGCGTCGAACCAGGATTACGTTACGGAACGTACGGCCGGGCATGTGTAGTGGGTCCTTGTGGGCCCAACCCCACTTCCAGTCGCACAGTATCACTGAGCGGAGATTACTTTGATCCCCTGGACAACAAAGTTCGTTTTCGTCTCAGGACAGCAGAGCTCTGTTGGGCCGAGCACCATCATTTTCAATCACAACCCGATATGACATTATTACTCAGATCAAGACCGCCAAATTTTTCTCGAGTTCGGGTCTTGGTCCGGTTGGCAGGGTTCTCCAAATTCTGATGGAATGCTCATAAGATGCGCCCGAATCAAGTTATATGTGCTCTAATCTCGACATAGCATGTGGTCGGTTCAAGCGGCACGGCGTTTCGGAAGCGCGGGAAGTTCATTTGTGAAACTCGAATTTCAGGTCAGGGTCAACAACGTACACACGCAGGAGAACTCGGATACAGGTCCCTTTTGGCCCGTCTCGATCCAAGTCATGGCTCCCCTGATGCAAGCTATTCGCACAGCACAGATACCCGAGGATTGCAAGGAAAATACCACAGTTTATGAAGGCCTAGTCGATCCTGAGTGGACATATGACGGGTGGGCTTAGTCTCCATACACCTCAGCAGTATTTACGATTTTTTTTAGTTTCCCGCACGGGGGATTTGTCCTGGCGCTTGTCGTCGACGCAGCAATCCAGTTTCAATCCAAGACTCCACGAAAAGATGTGCTTCACCTATCTGCACACTTCATCTCTCCTGTTCAGACAGGTTCCTGCCGAATCCATTTCAGGCCAATCAGACATGGCCATAGTTTCCATAACATACGGGGGATCTTTTTCAAAATGTGAGCTCATGAGATCTCACGTTCGACTGAACGGTGTTCACTTTCACAGGATACCCTCAAACTGACAACGATCCTCCTTTTTGGATCCTTTGGGGTAAAGGTGACTGGCCATAGCCTTAATCTTGCAGTCCCATCGCCCCTCGCTCGATGTATCCCCATCTACACCCATCCATCGTATGCTACATTGACCAAAAAGATTCCGCAAGCGCGTTTCAACTCCAGGATGCAGTGGTCTTTCGACCCTGCGCCACTTAAACGCAACCGCCTTTTATATTTGTCGAGCCCCGAGTCGGCAAACCAGACTAGTGAACCGACCACTGGTAGGCGAGCAGGCGGCGGTGGTATAGAATGGAGCGCCTGGTGGGACTGGGTAGACAAGGACACGGTCCTAAACGCTGCGACGCTGTCGTTTCTCTCAGACGCCTTCCAGCGACTCCCGGATCTTCTCTCGTGGGCGCAGGGCTCGGGGTATTTTATGTCCAATCTATTGCCATGGAATCTAACATCTGACGAAATGATAGAGATTCAGTTTCTTGGTCCTACACGACACTCGTACTCAACATCGAGTTCAAGGCACCCATTCCTGACGCGTCCGAATTTTCCCGCCGGTCAGTTGGGCTTTACTCGGAAGGAACCTTCATTCGTGAGGGGATCCATGATGGACGCGTTGAAATATGGACGGCGCCCAGCGGTATCGGAGAAGGAGTTGCCGTTCCCGGATGGCGCGAGCGTCAGATTTGTCTTGCGGTCGCTTCGCAAGTCACACTGGCTGTTCCTTTGGGTAGCAAACGTATCGGAAAAAGAATTGCACAGGAGAACTTGAAGCCAAAACTCTGATGCATTGTATCGTTTCATTAAACCCGCTCCCTGCTGCCTTACTTAACTATTTACGAACAATACTACATGGTTTTCCTTCGTCTCACGAGTCTGGCATATTACTCGGTCATGTCACCACGAATGTTGGTATAGAATAAAGCGGAAGGAGGCTACAAAACCATTAGCAAGTTTTGAGAGCGCAAGTGCCTGTTACCTTCGCAACGAGACCCGACTGGTTGAACTCTTGCATTAGACTGTTCTTAAGATGCCTGTAAGAAAAGAAGAGCGCTGAGTCCCATAATCTCCGGTCAAGACTGTCCTTTTACTGTTTCAATGCCGCAGCGTTGGAAAATCTGGGGACGAGTCAGCTCGAAAGGCATCCCTGAGAAATGGGAAACGTGCCGTTCCCAGGTTATAAAATTGTCACCGTAGCGACCGAAGGTATACTCAAGAGTACCCGGTTCATTCGTTTTCACGTCAGCTTGGAGTTTCACGATCCATTCCGCAATCTTGTCACCAGCGCCCTCCTTGCCAAAAATCTGTGGCTTCAATTAAGCCAGTGAGTATTGATAGAGAGGTTCCACGTACCGTGGCGTTGATCAAAATCTCGCCTTTAATGTGCTGCCAGGTGGTACTCATGGTTAAGTATTTCCGGTGTCTGATACGGCTCCGTATTCTATTTATCTAAACTATAGAGATTACGTGGCACTTTTCTCGTTGGTTGTGGACAGATCGCCCTCAAAGCATGCTATGTCTTCTGATGCCCGTCGTAACAGACAGCGGCAAATGGTTTCGGAGGTTACAAACTTAAAATACGACAAGACATGCGCCACTCAGCGCTCGAAGAACTACTCGTTTGATTGTTCGATCAAAGCAATGGCTGCCTCGGATCGAGGTGTGACCGCACACTCGAAGGGTCCAGGATGCCTGCAGTATCATGCGTCATGGGAGCTGATTGGGGAAACACAGTAATGCTTACGCTACAATTCCAGTGGCGAACTTGACGTTAAGGTCCTGATCCATGTTGTCGCCATTGCTGGGTTTGCGAATATCAAAACTCGCCAACGTCGAGGCGACACTGATGAAAATAGATATTGTGGCCATATGAATTCCAGGGCACGCCCTGCGTCCAAATCCAAAGATGATCAGCTCTGGGCTAGTCTCCGCAACGTGTCCAGGACAGTCCAAGAAACGGTCCGGGTCAAATTTGAAACTAGGCTTGGCATTAGGTGTGCATCCAGGTCGCAAAGTAGGAACTGACGGATCTGGATATAAGGCGGGGTCGTGCATCATGGCCCTATTCAGATAAATCAGGAATATTATAGAAGCGGGAGGACTGAAACACGTACCACCTGTTCGTGATGACAGTCGTCCCTTTCGGTATGCGGTATCCTAGATACTCGTCGTCCTGAGTGACACAATGGGGAATGGCTGGCAATTATGAGTCGACGAGGGGTCAGACAGTATAATTGCAGGCATACCAAGAGTCGCAATTGGAGCCCACCTGTGGACCTCTTTGATTAATCGATTGGTGAACGGCAGAGATTCTCTGTCATGGATTTCTGGAAGCCGCTTTTGGCCCAGTAGGTCGTCAATCTCTTGCTGGGCTCTGGCCTGCATGTCTGGGAAGTGCGACATCACCAGGAAGAATATTGACATAAAGCCGGAGGTGGTGTCTGTCCCAGCCGCGTACAGACCCCCTGCAACCCACATGATTAAGTCCTCTTCTGCGGCCGTGGGTTTCGGTCCTGTTGCTGGTTCGAGAAGTCTTGACGTAAAAGAGGGAACAGCGGTTCCGCTAGCCTAGGATATAAACAATATGAGGAGCCCATACTAGATTTCGAAGAATATACACTTGCAATCTGAGCTTTAACATACGAAAACGGAACCCGGTTGAGGTCAATGACCTGGTTTCGCCATTTTTCAGCAATGCGCTTGAACCCTGCTCCTGGCATCCATGAAGGGACATACTTCACTATTTTGGCCGAACATGAATGAATAATGCAGACATATCTTGAAAAAACGATGTTGACTTACAGACGGGGAAAGAGTCTACAACCCAGCCGGGCTTTGCAGCCTCTTCGGATATTCGAATCAAGGTGTCTGCCAAATCTACTAACTTGTCTTGGTCGCTGGTGACAGAGTATCCGAATGCTAACTTCATGATGACTGCGCCGGCATTCCTAGCTATAGCTGAACTCACATGCATTTATTCGTCGAACTGTCACGCACCGCCGTATCAACGACCTGAAATTATCCGGGCTCTTTAACAGTCCCTTGAGGAACGTTCTGGCCTCCTGAGTCTGAAGTGGCGCGTATGCTTCGACTGCCCGGCTGTTAAGACCTGCTTGGAGGATCTTGCGGTACGCCTTGAAACGCGGGCTATGGTAGGGCACAAAGAATACAGAATTCTGACGATTCAGCAACTCCCCGAACATGACAGACGATGGGCGCTCGGAATAAATGGCGCCACGGTTATCAAGTAGTTCGGTAGCAGCCGCCAGAGTGTTCAGGACGAGCATCTTCCGCCTAAAGATGGTGAAGTACACTATTTTGCTGGCGGAGAACTTGTCGCCCCAGCGAGCATAGGTAATCCAGGGTGGTGTCTCGGCCGGTATGTCAAACTTGTTGCCAATGATAGGGAAAGCACGAGGGCCTGAGACAGTAAAAACCAAGAAAGGCACATTGAACCTGTAGAGAACTCACCCGGAGGCAACGGCAGCGAATGTGTAAGTCGATGCCAGTATATAAGCAATAGACCAGTAGTCAGTGAAGACAGCGCGATGACGAGGAACATAGCCGGTTCTAATCCAATGAGGGATATGGGGCAGCGGGGCACGGCGGTTCGCCCTGTTCACACGGAAATGGAGAGGTACTTAGTATTGACTTCAGGCTGGAGAGAAAGGGATGTCCGACCGAGGAGGAGTGAGGCCCACAAGCACAAATGCGATCATAGCGGATAATTACAGGAACTCGTGCCCACCTTCACCCACAGATGTCAGCGAACCAGTCCTAGCCTTGAGGACGGTCCAGGGCGTTGCTTATCCGACCCAGATCAAGTCCGTGGCATTGAAATTTGATGGTGGAGACCAAGCGGAGACCGACGGTTGAGGCCGGAGCTCAGACTGTTTTGTATTTTGGCGGAGTGTTTCAAAGTTCCCCTCCTACCTACCTACCTACCTACCCCATTTACAGCTGTTTGCAAAAGTAATGAGACTGTCTAAAAATAGATGAAAGAAGAGCAGTTTTGATCTGGCAGATTGCGGCGCGCATTCCCAACACATTTCTTCCCCGATTCATATGAATCTACGTGCGTTCGAAAGCTGTTAAGCAGCGCTTTCGAACCATGCTCAACACTTATGGCAATTCCGAAAAATTCAGCTTTCTCAATTTCGTTGTACATGTTCTCAACCAAAGCATGAATTGCTTTGTATTCGGTCAATTCTGAGGCAATTTGGATGATCACGTATTCGCTCGAGAGGTAATACTGAGACATAGGCCTGGGGTATGTAACATTTTGGTTACATGGTGAAATTGTTCCTCAGTATTGACCATTCCATACCATAGCATAATTCCATTATTGTCGAAGCAAATCAGGTGTGCCAGAAGTTTCATTTGCATAGCCATGGTTGCCCAGATTTCAGCTTTCAGAATCACTTGGATTCAAGCAAACCGGGCCCGAAATGACTGAGAACGAGCTGTTTGGAATTTCGGCCCAAAGCAGCCAGCTGGAGTTTTGACAATCAAAAACTCGTCGTTTTACCGAGTCAAATTGGTATGGACGACAAGCGCGTTGAAAAGCGCGTCTAACGCGCCCAAAATCAGCGCAAACGGCCGGGAATTGAGTGAGAAAAGAGGTCGGCAATCCGGCAGATCAAAGTTTGTTTATTTATAAATTTTTTGATGAGTGTCATTACTTTTGCAAACAGCTGTAAAACCGTGGCCAACCGGTAAGGAAAAGTTTCAAAGTAAGGGTCCGAAATGTGACAGTGACGTCACACTGCACAACAAAGCGAGGACGCTTATGAAATTTTCTGTTTTGTTCATAAACCTCTTCCTTGTCATCCTCCGAAAGGCTTTGTCACGGCTCCGCATGACACCCGAAACGTATGCAAGGAACATCACGGTGAATGGGACTGAAGACGCCGTCCGGGGCTTCTCGCAAGACGAGTGGCAACCTTGGTGGCAACTGAAGGGTGGTCAGTGGTGAGTGGTCACCCACGGCCACCCAATTCTGTAATCCCAGGGCGCGTTTCAACTTGATTGCCGTTGATGTTTGGTCCGTTGGCCAGCTGGGTCATATTCTATGGACCGTCTTTCCCTCAATTTGGAATGCCTCGTGGTAGCACTAACTGTGTACATCTTTTTCCGACGGGAATTCCAGAACGCAGCCCCATATGGGAGACTCCTGGTCGGTTTCACAAGTACACACCGTCCACCCACACACTCCTGTCTTGAAAACGTCGGATCCTTTTAAATTGGACGACTTTTCCAATCTGATGCAAAAATAACTCGGACCAACACAGTATTGAATATGCCACTCTCTGCGGGATTGAAGGCGAAACTCATATCAGCTGGTGCGAGGCGATATAGCAATTTTATAATCGTGTTATTCATGGCAACGTCAGCCCGAGAGCATATTTGTCCGTTCTAGTCAAAGGCGTCCAGCATGGGCAACTTCAAATCATTGAAGGCAATCACACTCGAATTTTTGGGCAGCCTGAACACGCCGAGAACCAGCAAATGGCTACTATTCACGTTCTCGAGGAGATTTTATGGCTTAGAATATTTATGTGAGTCTTCTGAAGTCATGAATAACCCTTTACTGAGGACCCTATCTAGGACAAGTGACCTCGGCTGTAGGGAATATCTTTCTACGGGCTATTTATCTAACCTATCCACAGTCGCAGAATCATTTATGTTAGGCGAGGTCAAGGTGACCAACCTCCGAGCTGTTTGCGATGTAAGATTTTATGTAGGTGTCCGATTCTTTGGGTTGACATTCGCAGATCTGGCTTGCGAATGCAGCTCATTTAGATGGGTTGTCCACTGTTGTTCATCAAGTCTTCTCAAGCATTTTCAAATTTACTAGTAACTTACTCGGTCAAAACATTACCCGTGCCCGACTGAACGCTATAGCTGGTTATGACGTGTCAAACACTGTGTTCCAGGTGGAAATTTTTGCATTCTAGTATCGCGTGCATTGCTCAAATTATGTCCTTTTCAAGGCCTTTTTGAGCGATGAGATGATGTGAGCTATCGGAGTCTCTCGGCAGTTTGTTGGTGTCACTTATTTTATTTCCAGGTATTCTTGCGCCTTGTGGACCGAAGAACTGGGGGGTGTAAGTGGTGATCTTAGTGGGGAAATGGCGAACGGACGTAGCCTTGAGCTTGCTCAGAAAGCGAAAATCCACCATGTACTCACCACAGCCCGCGTCAAACCTGGGGACCGAATCCTTGAGATCGGATCTGGCTGGTGCGGCTTCGCGATCGAGGTTCTGTGCTCTCCTTACCCCTTTGCGAACGTGGTTACTGACGTCAACAAATATCAGGCTGCTACTGCATTCGGCTGCACCGTCGACACTGTCACCCTTTCTTCTGCACAAAAAACTCTGGGGGAGGCCCGTATCACGGCAGCGGGCTTGGAATCTTCCATTACAGTTCATCTGTTGGACTATCGATGCTTACCTTCGTCCTTTGAGAAGGCCTTCGACGCTTTTGTGAGCATTGAAATGCTCGAGGTATGCATTTAGCAGTGGGCGTGATAAAATCGTTAACCTCTCTTTAGCATGTTGGCACTCGTCACTACAGTCGGTATTTTCAAATAGTTGATTGGGCTTTGAAGGCGAAAGGATCTATTGCGGTCGTGTCCTCCTCGACAATATCAGAATCACGATATACCAAGTACCAGTGAGTTTTCTTCTCTGTCAGATCAAGTGACTCGATGTAAAATTTCTCTGTTTTAGAGCACCTGATTTTAGCAGATATTATATGTGGCCTAATGGCGCGCTTCCAAGCCCAACTGCCTTGATAGCTGCTGCCAATAAAGGCTCCCATGGCCGACTCACCTTGAAAACTGTCGAAAATCACGGAGAACGTCGGTACCATCCCTGCTGAACGTGCAATTTTCCGGGTGACTCATTTTCCGCAACAGATTATCCGCGAACTTTGCGTGAATGGAAACAACGCTTCGAAGCCAATATGTCGGATTCCATTCAGACAAAGCTTATGGATGAGAAACCAGAACTTGTGGATCCCGCTGTGTTTGAGGCATTCAAAAGAAAATGGCTCTACTTGTTTCCTTCCGCAGAGGCAGGGTTTGGTAGCGGTTACTTGGGTTGCCACATGCTAACTTTCGGTCGAGATGTTTTGTGACCTGCGGTGGATCAATCTTTGTCGACAGCGCTGCGTCGTGTATGGAATCAATATTTACTGAGTTGCAAAAATCCTTCTGAACTACGGACATCCTGAAGTGCCTTACAAGTAGCGAGAGCTATAATTTGCTTTTGACATCCTTCGCTGTAGGCGCACACAGATCAGTCTGCTTAGTCCACGCAACTTTGTAAACTCACTGGGGATGGGGAATCGGAATAGGGAGACACAATCGCCGACAGCTTCCGCAAGCTGCCCTAAGTAGAATTAAACTTGAAATCGGAGTTGACTCAAACTAGATTACCAGAATATCTGCAGTCCGGGGCAAGAAACATGTCAAACGCTTTCATAACTAGATGGAATCGTGGATGAAGACATGGAGTGCGGGGAGTAGGAAGAGATTGCTCACTTGTATCCTTGGAGACCTTCCATCCACGGGCGTTCATACCCGCTTCAATTTCTGGTGGCATCAGGGCGGAAGATGTACTGCCCTAAAACAATGGATAACTCGGCAATCCCTCTATTAAGGTGGATCATCCTCACCGGCCCTACCGCACTAAGAGAGTGAAATCTAAGTGAGACGAAGAAAGAATCTATCCTTACTTGGTAAAGATTTTCTCGTGTTCGGTACGCAAGGCGGTCGCTCGAACCAGCCCCAACACTCCATGTTTTGAGGCCGTACTAGCAGCAGCTCAGTTTGGCAGCAAATAATATTAGACGACGCTCACTAGAGTGGCTCTCCACCGAAGGGGTGGAGAGAGGATTGAGATGCGGTAACGACAATCCTTCCCCCTGATTTAAAATGACGAAAATGATTAATGGCGGCTGAGGCATGATTTATGAGCGGTTGAAGTTCAGATTTCTATTCTGAGTACCTTGCATTGTGTAAACTACTCCGACAATGTTCACTGTTATCGGTGAAACATCTGGTCGTCCGGGGTTGTCCGGAAATCCGAGAGCAGCGACCCCGGCATTCCTGATATTGTTGAGATATACGCGAAGAACATGGTCGCAACTCACGCGAAAACAAAGTCGACGTTTCCTTGGAACAACAAGCCCGCATGTCGAAACATGTCGACAACATTGTCCCATTTCGTGACATCCACCTTCACAAAATAAACTGATTTCGAGGAGCGCCTGTGAACGCGAAAAAGGTTGAATATAGGATGTATGATACTCAGGCTGGACGTGCCTCTCATTTAGCTCACGTACTACGGCGTGCCCAGCATTATCGTCGATATCCACACACAATACCTTCGCTCTAGGATGAAGGTGTCATAAAAATGGCCCGTTCATTAAGATAGAAGCGCACCCATGTTCAACCAAGTGCCTCGATAAATGTTTGCCTATCCCGGAAGCAGCGCCTGCACTGATTGAACAAATAGTGCAAAATGCAAAAGAAAATCAACCACACCAGTCACGAGAGCTTTGCGGTCGATGTAGAGGGAAGTCATGATTTCACAAGAAAAAGGAAAACCCCGTGCTCAAAACTTTGTGGGCAGCCACATTTATGGGTAGCCTACAGCCGTTGGTGGTCAGAGGTCGGAAATCTAATCGGTTGATGCGATAGAAGTGCGTAATGGTAAAGTTTCGAGGACAGGAGATCCGATCTTCAACTCGCGGCAATCACTGTTGGCATCCTCCTCGCCCACAAGACCCCCAAAACCCATTTGTTCTGTGGGCTCCGGCGCCATGCTGTCAAGGTGCTGGCGGTTCGTATCGATAGGATCAGCTTTTCGCAGCTGGGACTGCTTGCTGACGCACCCCAACTTTCTCTCTTGATATATAACGACCTCGACCTGCCAGACGTGACTCTGACACCCTGCAATTTTTCTCACTAGTTCTACACAGGAAACATCAAAACCTTTGATATGAACTCCGATGAAACTTTGGCGATTTCCACGCAGTGGCTTGCTAGTTTGGCGGCTGCCACAGACGGAGAGGCATTCGCCGCTCATTTCTTACCCACAGGATGGATGCGAGGTTTGCAAGGCCTAGCTCAGCTTCTGATCTGCAACTGATCTATCGACAGACCTCTTGTGCTTCTCTTGGGATTTTAGTACGATGGCGGGATGCTCAAAAATTCTGGAGTTTCTGTCCACCAAGGCTGCCGGTGACAAGTCCAGGTTTGAGCATGCGGGGTTGCATAACTTTCAGATCGAGACGACATCCACGATCGGCCCACCTGGAACATTCTCCTTGCCCGGGAATCCCAATGGCAAGGGAGTCTCAGCGGCATTTACCTTTGCTGTCAAGTCTCCTCCGGCCATGGGTCGCGGATTTCTCCGCATTGTGCCCGATTTAGACGGCAGCTGGAAGGCGTTCACGCTTCTCACCAACTTGGCTGACTTGGTTGGCCACGAAGAGCCGTCTGAGCGCCCGTGTGGATATTTGCAACCTACCTGGGAGGAAGTGCACGCAAAGAAAATTTCGGACATCGAGAACGACCCTACAGTCCTAATCAGTTCGTGAAATATATTCTCCTTCTGGTCCATAGCTAAATCATTTTTAGTTGGGGGTGGCCAGGCGGGCCTCATGTGTGCTGCTAGATTCGGCAGAATGGGAATTCGTGCCCTTGTCATAGAGAAGACCACAAGGGTTGGCGACGTATGGAGAAAGCGGTAGCGTCGTTTTTCTCGTTCTTCCCACGGATTTGCCTGATGTGACTCTCAACATCCAGCTACCCGAACCTCTCGCTTCACACAACAGCTCACCATTGTTCCGGTTCGTCTAATTTGTTTATTCCCTCCCTTTTCTGATCCTCGAATTTCAAGTTCTATACCACCCGTGGCCGTAAGTAGCGTTTTGTTAAGGTTAAATCATGTGCTCACAATTGTTTCCGAAGGAAAACCTACCCGAAATTCATCCCAAAGGAAAAAGTCGCAGACTTTCTCGAAGCCTATGCCATCGGGGAGGAAATTCATGTCTGGCTATCGAGCACCGTCCTTCCGACTCCCACGTTCGACAAGGCCACTAAGCGCTGGACCGTTGAGGTGAACCATGGCGGTAATCCTACCACGCTCTCCACGAAACACATCGTGATGGCTACCGGGAACGGGAAGGCAAGAATCCCGACCTGGCCTGGGATGGATTCGTTCTTGGGGCCGCTTTACCATTCAGACAACCACACCGGAGCGGCACCATTTAGAGGCAAGAAGGTTATCGTCGTTGGCGCGGTATGTGCTCGAGGTTTCCCCCTTAATATTCTGATACTGACACGGAATCAAGTGTAACGCAGCGGCTGATATTTGCCAAGATTTCGTCGCCAAGGGCGCTGCGGAGGTTCGTTCCAATGTTTAGATTCCTATCCATACATTTAATATTTCTATTAAGATCACGATGGTTCAGCGCGGTGCTACGTGTGTCATTTCCTCAAGCACGGCGGACACAGCGTTGTTTAGTGTCGCCTTCTCTGAGCGTCAAGCAATCGAAGACGCCGATTTTGTTAACTATTCGATGCCCCATGCACTCGCACTCAAGCTTGCTGCTGGAGGTGGCACGCAACGTCTTAAAGACCTCGACCAGAAGCTTCACGAAGACCTGACCAAAGCTGGCTTCAAATTGACGTGGGAGCTGACTCCCGGGGGTGGGGAGGTTGGATTGCTGGGATTCTTCTTCGACGTACGTGGCCAACGCACCTTTGATTCCAGCCTTGCTTACGGATCTCTTAGCGTACATCCTCTGGAACTCGTGCGTTAATTTTAACTACGTCGAGCTACAGCCTCATTCCAGTTTCAGTTCTAGATATGGGCTGTGGCCAGTCGATAGTGGATGGGAAAATCAAGGTATATGCCGCCATTCGATCAGCGAAGTGTCTAAACTTTTGCTTTTCAGGTGAAGCAAGGTGTGGAAGTCGAGAAATTAGTGGCCGACGCAATGGTGTTCAAAGACGGTTCTAAGATTGCAGCGGACGTCATAGTTCTCGCGTACGCGCTTCCGACGATGTGTGTACGCTGTTAACGGAATTATTTTTCAGAACCGGAAATGAACCCATCATCGCAAACGCAGTGTCCATCTTTGGCGAGGGAATCAAAGACAAAATTGGATCCAAAATCTGGGGCTTAGACGACGAGGGGGAACTCACTTGTTGCTATAGGCCGACGGGTGCCCCCGGATTGTGGTTTACTCCTGGCGCGTTTCAGCACTCCCGCTTCTTCAGCAAACATGTGGTACGTCTTCCATTGCACCAATACTTCCATCTTACCATCGATATTCACAGGCAATCCAAATCTTAGCGCAAGAATTGGGATTGAAAGATTGAGTGTTTGTCATGGTCGTCTCACTTTCCCAGTGGTGCTGTATAGAAGAATGCTTTCCCATATGTGACTTCGCTGCCTGCCTGATAATAGCGCCAGTTACCCCGAAAATGTAGACGCTCAGTATATTCTTGTAGACATCGTTTGCAGCACTGGGCGTATTCCGCTTCTTCATATTCATCTACAAATAGACTGATTAGTTCACACTCGTGTTATCAGAGTCGGCTGACCAACGCGAGATTCCTTCGTTCTAACTAAGACACATGTCTCGCCCGCATGCTCCAACGGCCATCGGAGTGCCACAGATAGCCAGCCTTCAACAGTTGCAGTTGCTGCAACCAAGTTCCGGTCAAAATGGAGTGACCTGTGTCAGCTTCGGGATTAATTCTGAAGTTATGATATTCTGTCAAGGGATCCGGAAAGGTGCCCTTGCAGATGAGCCGGTATCCCCAGCTCCACATGCTACTTCCGGCGGCATGACGGGGGAGATATATATATATCGAGATAGACTCGGAGCAGGTGAACGCCGAACTGTCACTGCCAGCGACGCCCACTGTTGTTGGCCATCGCGCTATTGAACCCGATGTAACCAGCGCGGAACTCGCTTCAGGGGTTCGCCGCTGATAGAAATGAAGCAGGAACCAGCGGGCTCATGTTGAACCAACTGACGCGAGAGTGTGGACACCAGTTTAGTCGGGATCTGCCGGCGATGATACAGTATTAATATTCTGTCCCAGAACGCATCCGGCAGCAGTTGGCGGACCCACACTCGTGTTCACGAACCCGGAAACCATCAGATGTTCCTGCCGGTTAAAAGGCATCCAGAATCCCTTGAGGTCTGGCATCCTTGCTTCGCGAGTCAATGGCCATACCTCCCCCCCTGCCGAATTTGAACCTCACCCTAGGAGCACTCTATGTGGGTGTGCTGGCCTCCACGTTGTAAGCCCTGAATGAGTGTCACGTCATCCATCTTTTCTCTAACAAAGGTTTCCCAAGTTTGTTTGGAATCGCTACCCTCCAAACGTATACGTACTACATCAAGTACCCAAAGGACCGCCTAATATTTAAGTGGCTCGTGAGTGGCTCAGTCTGACTGTCCGCCATCTATTACTCAGGGGCTTCTACTAGGTCGGGGCCCTGTGGTATTTGCTATTCAACCCTTTGATCTATGGTATCTGACAACTGTTTCAGGGTGGTGGATACTTTTCATGGGGTTTGCATTGCTCATGCCGCCTACCACTGTTTGAACTCACCTTTTGTCCTTGAATTATTGACGAACCCTTACTCTCTGATTCAGATGCGATTACCAATTACTTGAATCCTGCGGCATTCCTTTTTTCCGTTTGGTCTCTCGATCTCGGAACCATTGTCACAGCGGTGATTTCGTGTACTTGTCAAGTAAGTGCGAGCCACTCTACACCTTGACTCCGGACATGAAATCATTCTCGGGGTCACCAGGCATTTTTTACTTCCAGAGTTTGGATTTTGGGCCGAAACTACATAGTTACTGGGATCTGTGCATTGCTCTGCGCTGTGCGCTTGGGGTTGAGCATTGCCACCACCTATGGTTCCTTTCATGTGGTGGGTATTCTCGAGTATGAAGTCCAGTATGCTTGGAGTATTCGCGCAGGGTACGTTGAGTCGTTACATTATTTTTCTCAACTGATTAAGTCTGTCTCAGACTCTCTATTGCAACGGCCGGAGATATAGTGATTGCTTCAGCGATGGTCTATTATCTATCGAGGAACCGCACCGGATTTGCCAAGACCGACCAAATAATATCGAGGCTTCTCAGTACGTACCACTTTCTTGCATTATAATTACGATTATACTCAGGACATCGACAGCGTTTACTGTCGGTGAGTTAATCAGTTACGTGAAGCCTTCGAGATGGTCAATCCTAATATGCAGAAACTTGCTTGGTCACTTCAACGGTAACCGTCATCGATGTGATATGCGTATGTTCTTCTTTCAATCAATAATTTTATATCTGTACACTAACTCGACTCCCATCCATAGTTTGCAACGATGCCAGGCAACTGCAAGTGTCAATTCCTTTGGGTGATACTTGCCAAGTTAACTTGACGAGCAGTTGTGTTTTTGGGATTATATTTTTTGGTCTCTAAATGTGAGTCAGGAAGACATCGCAAACTAGGAGAAGTGACCAAAATTTTTATAGTGTATACCAACGCGCTTCTCACATCGTACGTCTTTTCCAGTTGTAAATTTGACCAGCAGTCTCCAACATACTGGTCAGACTTAATGCCCGCATGCCATCTCACTCGGGCCAGGGAACAACACTGAACAGCACTGCGGGTGGGGGCGATTCGAGGCACTTCCAGAGCCATTTACAAACTTCAGTAAGCCATGTATGCTGCCAGTGCGAGTTCTTATCTTATCGTAATTCACTAGACTCTCACACCCATGAAGTTCGCTAATGGAACCGGTACTCATGGCATCGAGACGACCACTAGCGTGGAAGATCTCGAGCTTGGACCTATGGTCAAGGTGGGGGGACACCACAACATGCTTCCACCAAGAGCTCAATGTTGCATATTTTAAGGGAGTTACTAGGAGCGAGTTTCCAATAAACGTATTCCACAATAGAGTTCTTCGGTAATTATCTATAAACAAGTGCACAGGTTCATGTTCACTCAGGTTCCAATGTTTTATCCGTCATTATTTATCACCGAAAAAAAATGCGACTACTAGACTACAGACAATGTGCTCTCCATGAGGGACTCGTAGTCTCTGGTTCAAGACCATAATTATTGGACACCGGCCCTGTACAGTTCGTAAATGTGCCGTTCTGGTGCACCCTGACGCAAGAGTGGTTCGTTTCGTCATCAAAGCAAGTGCCAGTATTTCAGGGATCAGATTGGATTTCCTCGCAGAACGCACAGCAGGTGGACGTGTCCACCTCTGCCGGCGGGTGAGTTAAACCCAACACAGCCTTACATAGCCCCCGTGGCCGTTTTTGACAGAAATTGACGGGACAGGCTCCACCCAATCCTTGCACATTGCACAATTAATATGCGGTCAAAGTCTCATCCGGCCGCGGGGCGACCCTGGCTATGGGGAACACCAGAATAACGATTATCAATCCTCCTGGCGCGCTTAGGCGACTTTTCGAGGAGCCGAGCATGCGAGACGTCGTTGTATCCGAAGAGGTTTCTTTGTTATTATCCCTGGTTCTCTTGAGCTTTCGCCGGCTCAAAAGCATCCGCACGTTGCCAGGCAGCTCGGCACGAGCACCGCCACTGCTTTCCCACGGTTCAATCTGGCGGTTGATGCCTACCGACGGGACGCATGCGCATCAGCCGCATCACGCGTGCCCTGATCGCCGAGAAGACAGATGCTATTGTTCACAGTCACTTTACCGCAGGTAGCCGCAACTCGCAGCTGCCGTTGCTGGAGGTACTCGCGGCTTGTCGCAGTTCTTGTTGACCCATTAGTGTAGTAAGCTTTTAGTATAAATAGTGGTAGTCGGTTGGTAGTTAGACAGATTTCTACAATCTAAACATCGCCCACTCACCTCCCGTGCCAACTACTGGGATTTTGACGAACTTTAGCGGGATCCTCTACCTTCGAAATATCGGGACCTTACAGATGCGGAATATTAAAGGCAGCATGAAGCCGTTCGCAACTTGCCGGTCGGCAGTAATTCTATCGGCAGGTCATCACTTACCGACGACATGCAGAGGTATACTTATCAGCTTTCCACACTTGATACAATTCCTTTCGAGACCGGATCTCAAGCAGGGACTCAATCACGAAAATCACCATTTCATATGAGTTACGCTACTAGTACTCATAATGAGTACTAGTAGCGTCTGTCAAAACAACGGAGATCCAGTATGATAATCGTGTTGCAAATCGTAGGCAACATTGGTGTGGGGATCAATGGAGTTTCAGAAATATATACTAGTAGGCAAACTTGTGCCCGCGGGTGGGACTCTATCTTTGATGGACCCCTGTCAACCAACCCAAATGCCTGATACCAAATTTTCAGATTTTTTTTTGGTTTTTTATCCGGACGCCTAATCAGGCGATTTTTATCCGAATTTGACTCAGGCCCCGCAGACGGCGAGATTTCATCCGAATTTTCTATCAGGCCTTCGAAAAAATAGGTAAAACTGCCTTAAAAATCGTATTTTTGTCCCCTCACGCTAAACATTCAGGAAATTCCTCTTCCTCGTCATCGGAGTCCGATTTTTGAGCCATTACCATTTTTTTCTTGCTTTTTCCAGGCCTTTTTCCTCGCTGTGAGTGATTTGACAACGTCAGCTATGTCGGGCAAACACCCGTTCAGTTTCTTGGAAAGTGCACCATCCGATATTGACAGTCTGATCCCTGTATTTATAGGTTGCGGTGAACTGTTGGGCAGACAGAGAAAGGATGTCGATGGGATCAGCGCGAATTGTGGAATATGGAGGTGCTGTAATGCGTGCGGAATGATACAGAACGCTACGTCAGTGGTTGGTTTCGACTGCGAGAAGCATCCGGTAGCGGCAGGAAATACCAGCCATGTTTTTTGCCTGGTAATTTGACGCGCAGAAACTCAGCGACATTGGTGGAATTGTGTGGAAACGCGTCAACAACTCCTTGTGGGATGAGAAGTTTACGCTTGCAAAACGCGTCGAGTTCGGGTGGCGGAGATGACGGATATGTTTTACTTCTTCCAATCCACTCCTCTTCATGGAAGGGGGGAAGCTCGTGGTCTTCTAGAATTACTATAGCGCCTGATTGAGCCGCCATCGAGAACAAATTGCCACCACGCGTTGAACCAGAATGTCGGTGAAAAGTTGGCTTGTGATGACCACGTGCACTTTCCGATTTGTGGTCTCGTACAATTCCTGTATAAATGCTTCACGAACATCAATCTATACAGTTTGTTCAATCCTTTTGCTGTTGAACAAAGATGATAATATTCGCGTCAAGAAAAGGTTCAGCTAAAAAATTGGGCTGACAGGCAAAAATCCTGCCAAAAGAAGGACTGAAAACACGCGGGGACAGTGGCACATTCCTCCAGTTTACAGACTATCCACAACCACTAAGGCAAATACGCAATGTCATGAGGCCAAATGTTCGGTATATCACAGCTCCAACCCTCATCCTCGGGAAATTTATCCGGACTTGGACCTGGCCTGCCTACCGATCCTCACACTTTATCTGAATTCTGTGGCAGCCATTGGAGCCCCAAATCTAATTTTTTAGCTTAATTTGGCCAGGCATTGGTCAATTTTGGGGCATTTTTTTATCCGAATTCAATTTTTTGCGTATCAGGCATTTGGGTTGGTTGACAGGGGTCCTGGCTGCACTCGGCTGTGGAGGAAGATTGAAGGGGACTTCTGATTGGCGCTCATGAGGAATTTCGAGGCAATCGGAGAACTATGGTAACCCCGTTACATTCCGAACAGATACGATATAGTCTCTCCTAGAAGACGCTACAACACAAAGAGCCAGACTGATCCTGTCAGTGCCAAACGTGCTGCAGATTGGAAACTCTGGTGCGATTCCAACCAGGATGCATCCAAATTCGGCTTACTTCACGCTCTTGGCCTCCATCGCAACCCAGAGCGAGGGCGAACACACATTGTGTTCAAGGAGGCTGAGTACGTTCCGACGGCAATCCATCTCAAACACAAGTTCCGTGTCCCAGCCACTTACGGTATTTCCTTGGCCTTCAAATGATCATTACGCCCGCGCCGCTCTTAATAGTTCAATTGAACCATCAGGCATCGGAAAAAATTATGGGCCCGCGACTTGACCAAGGCTGCATCGAGGCTACCATTCCACTACCCAGCTTTGATTCTGACACGTCAAACATTTGTTAAAGACGTCGAAGATTACCCAAAACTGGTGCAGAAACTCATGTTGGAATGGCTACAAGTTGAACATTGACTCGTCTGACAAGCTCTATTTGTTACATGGTCGTGAACCTCAAAAGAACAAAGGACCAGCTCAACTAACTTCCTGCATGCAGCATTACCTAACAATGGTGAAGACTCAGAGACATCGAGAGGCAATTACCTCCGTGTTACTTTCTACTTGTTGGCCGTGGAAGTCTTGCGGTACGTCGATCATGCGCATCAACCAGCCCCATGCTCGGAAAGGGTGCGCAGGTTCTGCAGACGGGAAGTAGAAATGCCGAAACATGCCCTAATTACTTGTGAGTCCTCGGACACACTTGTTGAACTAAGGGCTACCTTCCTGGCGAAACTCTTCTCCGATCTTCTAAACCTTGGCATTCAGATGATGGCACTCTCGAATACTGAATTGAAGGCCATTATTTATCCGAGATCGACTATTCCGCTGGTTGAATTTGCGTTTGATGTCCAGAGGTGTTCTACACCGCTCCCTTGTTTCGTTTAGATGCTTGATTTAGAGGTTGACCGTATCGATGTGCTAACTTATTTTTCGTTTCTTTGTGTTTTTTTAACTCTACGCCAGCGAGTTTGAACGTCGCGATCGCGACGGACAGCTGCGACCGGGAGCTCAGCCAACAGGATACAGAGAGGCCCAGGGAAGATGATGTAGCTACTTAGTGCGTGTACATCGGGATAAGTCCTGGAACCGGTGTTCCTGAGCGGGACCGTGCCGTGTAATTCTACCTACCTACCTACCTACCTACAAGGCAACCTCGTACCTCGGCGTGTTGAAGATACAATATAGCATCATACCCATTATATTCCCGACGGCTCGTTTCGTGAGAAGATCCCAATGTGAGTATTTCTGTCGTATCGTTCGGGCGGCAGTAGACTGTAGCATACATTTGGTTTAATGTATGTAGCTGTACGTTCCTAATTAGGACCACGGCGGTTAATATATCCTCCTCCTCCTCCAAACAGGGTGCCCTTAAAGGCAGTACTTGATGGAACAAACATCTAAAGACGCATGCTGTACCGTATGAGGGACATAAAACTGAACCGTAGAGCAGGATTTGATTTGAAAACCTAAGGATCATAAAAGTAAATCTCGGCATTTTCTTCTAGGACTCGGAACACCGATTTGCGGGAAGACACTTGAGAGCTCCACCAAGCGTGGGATCACGAGTGACGATTGCGGCACCGATTTTGGTTAGTACAAACCATTCAACTCCTAAAGGCTATCCCAGCGCTATTGCGTTTGACAGTGCCCCGGACAACTCTATGGATTGCCTGGCTACCCAGGGTGAGCCCGACACACTGGTGAGGATGGAGAACTTGTGGTTCGCAACAGATATCATTGTCATTCGGGAGGAAAACAAGATCTTCCGAGTCCCAGGAAGCATTCTGGCGGCAAAATCTGGTGTGTCCGGGAGATGATTGTATTTTCGCAGCCCAAAGACGGTGAGACAGAACAGAAGTAGAAGCCTTTTTACGTGCTATCTTTGACTTGAAGTGCGTTTGGTGTTCTTCAAGTCCTCTCAGTGATAATCTTTGTCATAGCTACTTCATGCCTGCTCCCGCCCGGATTGATCTCTGGGACCTGCTCGGAATACTTCGACTGTCCCATAAATATGATGTCCAAGACCTCTACCGACGGGCTCTAGATCATTTGAATAAGGATGGAGAGTATTATTGCATGAGGCACAACGATTGCGGGATGCAGAATGTTATTCATGACGACGACGAGTCTCCCCTGGCACCTATTATTCCGCCGCCACATCCTCTGCCGACAAGCTCCTCCATTTTCTGGACGGTAAGCTGCAGGAGCACGCGCAGAAATGCCCGGCTACACATGTACATCTCGTCCGTGGGACCATCGAATGCAACAGCTTCCTCGCCGTGCGCGACCCCCGTCGCACGGCCAAAACTTGCAACACCGTCCGCGATTCTGATTTAGTCACAATGTTCGCCGACGTGGAGAAGGAGGCGGATCTGAATCCGCTATCGTTAGACTGGAAGATGGACATCTACCTGAAACTAGAAAAACGGGGGCCTATTTCACGCATGTTGCAAGGCAGCGAAAACGCGACATATTCTGGCTGCAACCAATTTCTGGAATAAGCTGCCCAAGATTTTCGGACTATCCGCCTGGGAAGATGTACACGCCATAAAACGGGCCGCGATGGACGGAGATGACGACTTGTACGACGACTCGGACGAGACGGATTAGGGCTGGAGACTTTCCCAAAGATGGATCGGCTGGCACCACCAAAAATATCAGATTGAAAAACATTCTCGCTACCTACCTAGCTTGTTGCAGTTTTTCTCTCCCGTACATTCAATGCTCATGCTCGACACTATGGTTCTATATCCTCGATAACCGTACATACTACTTTGACTCATTTCGCTACAGATACTCGAAACTTGGCTAGGTTCGGTGTGGACAGTGATGGAGACGTCAACTAAGTTCACAAAGTTCGAGCCCAAGTTCAACATGCTCACAGGTTCCGGTCACCCGGGGACGACTTTGCAAGATTCTCAACGTCAGACCGTCATGATCACCAAAAAATGAGTGGGCTACAATCTGCTACAATTGCATGCCTAAGACAATCTGAGCACTTGGCAACGTGTATACTGTAGTATTTCGTTCAAATCGACAGTCACGCGTCACGCACCCCCCTATCGATATCGAAATTTGGCAAGGGTCACGCATCACGCGGCCGTTTGTCGAACCTCCCGAGCGTCACACAGGGCTCAAAATTGCCTTTAAGACCCAAAAAGCCAAAATTTTCGTTTCAATGTCCAAAATTTCACTGGTGTGCCAAATTTTGGCTGTAGTCGAAATGTCGAATTGGTTTTTTGGGTCACGCATCACACCCAGTGTCGATTTGAACGAAATACTACAGTATGCTCATAATGACCTCAAAGATGTATCAAAATGTGTCCTAAGGCTAAGGCGTTAGAATTAATGAGTCATCACACCTATTCTGCGCTACTGTCGTCTCCTGGCTCATAGCGGCCCACGTCATCGCGCGTAACTATGCAGTGGACTCGGGATTCCGAAGTTATATTGCTCGAAATCGAGGGAGCCTTGGGTAGGCATGATATTAAGAGGTAGAAAACACTTGAAGAGGAAACTCGGGCATCAGCACCAGAAGACTTTTCGGCTGAACTCGAACATGAAATTGAACCAGAATTGATCCGATCAAATTCACAATGGGTTGCCTTGAAGCCCAGCTCGTGGGAGCTCAAATTCTGAGCACGAGAAGGGGTTTGAAGTCTCCAAGGAATCTCGGAAGGATTTGATTCCGGTAATGTGCGCCGATTGAGAAGGGACACTCGGGCACATGACCGAGACTCGGTGCTTCTCGTATCGCGAATCACAAGTTGAAGGAGTGGGTAGGAAGACAGAAGAATACTCCAGTACTGTACTATTAAAATCAATTCGTCAAGGGGTGTGACGCGTGACTCAAAGTTCTAATTCGACAATTCGTCAAGGCAGCTCGAGCTGCGTGACATCCCCCAAAATTTCGTCAACCCGTAAAAATATTCCAGGAGTTGTGGTGAATGCACAGTGACTCAATGGAATAATTTAGGAATGACCTGAGCAATTTATTTCAACATAAGTTTGAGTGATGTGGAAAAATGCAATTTCTGCTGTTAAACTCAAGTTAAACTTGCTCTGAACCACGATTTGAAGCCAAAAACCTTGAAAATGGGCAATTAATTAAGTGGGAAGTGCCCACAGTTGAGGAAAATTGCTCCAAAACCCCTGAGCTGAAATTTTCAACCTACCGTGACGAAAAGTATATTCGTCAAGAGCCTCCGTGACGCGTGACAAGGTTGCGAAATTCGTCACGTCAAGCACCCCCGTGACGCGTGACTGACGAATTGATTTTAATAGTACAGTATATCACGGAACTTATCAGAGCTACTGTACTCACAGAACAGTATAAATACCGTAGCAGTACCTAAGATTCCGAAGGTGCTTGTAACCACTCGACTTCGCCGCGTGTAAATCTCATATGGTTGAACAGAACATTAGCGCGAACAGTAAGAACCGAATTACTAAACGCACAAATTGCAACCCGGGTTTCTGACATTCGCCCTCCCCGTGCCCTTACACATGTACCGCTTAACGGAACCGGCAATTCATCCAATTTTAACATGGGCTTGGCACCCGTGATCCGGTGGCAGAATGAACGGGAAAGTGATCAGCTTCGACACATTAAGGACATCCAAGGCCGCTCACTGAAATCCGCAGCAGCGACCAACCGTGTTCGTCGCGAAATAAATGTAGCACGCGGGGTAGATGTCCTGGTGGTCTCCAAGGAAGAAGCCGACGATTGGTGGACGACGGAAATTGTAAGGCGGGAGCATTGAGCGGTATATCACGGTTTCGTTCCCGTCATCAACTCACACACGACTGCGGAAAATTCTCACCGGAGTTAGCTAAGGTGCGCGAATGGTACTTAATCTGCTACTTCGCTTCGTTCTTACGTCTGTTCGGACTAACGATGTCCTCTTTTCTTCCATTCGGGTCCTTTCAACGCGAACTCAAAGTTCCAGGAGGAACCTATCTTTCGCAGCTCATTTTACACTGCCGGCCGCGGCGCTGTCGCTACCCCCATCCGCTCCTTGTTGCTATATGCCTTACATTCATATTGTTTGCCACAATAATTTCTGCGAGAATGTTACCTTCTCCGGGAAAGAGGAGCGTCAAAGCCCTATTTGCTGTTCAATCAAAGACCTTCAAGCAGGCGCGCGCACGGTACATCCTCAAGAACAATCGTGAGCCCCCACCCGGTTTTCACAAATGGTTCCACTTCGCGCGGGAAAACAACTGTCTTATTGATGATTACGACCGGATACATAAAGATTTCAAACCGTTTCATCAATTGGCGGCAGAAAATCACACTCACTTCCAGAGCATGATACGGGCCGGACGGGATATGGTAAGTTTCGCGATTAAATCTGGTTGAATTGTTGACTAGATATGATTTCAGTTGCTCCCTGATTCACGCCCCGGCGGCGTGACAAACATCATAGTCAAGGACGGAAAAGTTTCGATGCCTTCGCATCTGGAAACTATTTGGGACAGTGAGTGGAAGAGAACGGTCGAAAAGGTGAGTATTTAAACCATGATTCATTCTCTGATCTCTGACGCACACAGTTCGCGCATTTTCTTCCAGATATGGATTTCTTCATCAATGCTCGGGACGAGCCACGGGTTGCGTTTAATACCCAGGATCCAGATGCTCGACGGAATGCTACCAAAATGCAGGATCCTACACCCTTCCGCATTACGCCAGTCCCCACCTCGCAATTCTTCAGTAATCAGAGTGGATGCAGTTACCTGACCAGCAATGGAGGGTTCGTGTCCAATGCAATTGAAAACATCCCCTGTACGTGAGGCTCACGCATGCTAAACTCTAATTTATATAAGGGCACAGTCCTTCGATCGAGTTCAAGCTCTGACTTTACGACGGATTTATGGCCCATGCTGAGCATGACGAAACTCTATCCTTGCTTCTCCGACATTATCTTTCCTAGTCCGGTGCGATGAATTATATTGATCATTTACTCGACCTGATATTTCCTCCGACATTATAGTATTACTACTCGGACTCTGGATATTCCGGAGCGATCAACCAGCGGGACCGCACCTCCTGGACCGCTAAAAAATCCAAACTCTGTATGTAATCCGAGTCAGCCGGAGCCCTGTATCAGCCATCCCCTGACCGTGCTACAGACTGGCGCGGTACTTCGAGTGGGGGTCACATAATTGGCGACAACTACCAGGACTTTACGCGATTCCGACTCGCCCGAATCGCCAGCAACCACACTGACATAATCGACGCTAAAATATCAGCCTGGTTTGGCCCACACTGTACGTTCGACTGCGATGCGGACAAGATCAAACAGGAGTACGACATTGTTGAGAAAAAGGCTCCACGGGAAGATGTCTACAAGTATAAGTACCTGCTCGATGTCGATGGGAACACGTTCTCGGGCCGGTACGCGGCGCTCTTGAAGTCTGGTTCGTTGGTGTTCAAGGTGCGTTGATATCTGATCTTCAGTCAGGAGGCATGCTAAGAAACCGCACCAGTCTACTGCTTTCGAAGAATTTTTCAGTGACTGGATACGGCCATACGAACACTACATTCCCGTCAAACTCGATCTGTCGGACCTCGTGGACCGTCTCAAGTGGGCGATGGAGAACGAAGAGGAGGCACGGGCTATTCAGGACCGTGGGATGTGGTTTGCACGGCGGGTGCTGACGGACGCGCAGAATAATTGTTACTTTGCTGCGCTGTTGTTGGAATGGGCGCGGTTGCAGAACGCCGCTGCAACGGGTGTTGCCGCGACGTGAGGATGTTACCGTTGTGTAAGGTGCTGCATTAATTCTTCAAGGATTTTCATCTTCTGACTTCATTCAAGCTTATTTTTTGAATTGAGCGATGCATCCTTCTGGCAGTGAACAAAGTCAGGGCGTATTGGCGGCGGGACATCCCAGCCGAGCGTCATCTCTATCCGCCGACAACGGAGCATGTAGTAGGAGGGGATGTCGGGACGAAAGAGCAGCTTTACTGATTGGCAAATCTTGTCGCCGCGAGTAGGACAGTCGAATGGACCTTTAAAAAATAAAAATGAAAGTAAGACTACCAGCCATTAATTCTGTGCCGCCTAGAGCTCGACATGAACTACTGGCAGTTTTAGAACCCCATAGAACCCCACCTAAAGTCACTGGAAGGTCTAGTCTCATAAACGACTACCACAACGGTTTCAAATGGATGCCAACCTTGCAGGGAAGAAATTTCATTTCACTGTATGCACAACCACGAACGTAAATGGTACGAATAATCAATTTCGATCCACTGCATCAACAAATCACAGGACAAGAAATGACAGGAGCGGTTAAGTAGACAAAGAGTTCAAGATAGCACGCTGAACAAGTCAGAATATTAGCAAACACTTGCTTCCGAGTTTGAGTTGTGACTATACCTAGGATTAGATAGGGGACTTTGTCGGGATCAGACTTCGATGGCGCGCTTCCCGCTGGTGGGGGGTGAGACTTTTCCACGTTTCCCGCTAGTGGGGGGTGAAACTGGTCCATCGGTGTCGTCGCGCTTCCCACTGGTGGGGGGTGAGACCTTTCCACGTTTCCCGCTAGTAGGGGGTGAAACTGGTCCGTCGGTGTCGTCACGCTTCCCGCTAGTGGGGGGTGAAACTGGCCCATCGGTGTCGTCGCGCTTCCCGCTGGTGGGGGGCGAAACTTTTCCGCGTTTCCCGCTAGTGGGGGGTGAAACTGGTCCGTCGGTGTCGTCACGCTTCCCGCTGGTGGGGGGTGAAACTTTTCCGCGTTTCCCACTAGTAGGGGGTGAAACTGGTCCGTCGGTGTCGTCGCGCTTCCCGCTGGTGGGGGGTGAACTTTTTCCGCGCTTCCCGCTAGTGGGGGGCGAAACTGGGCCGTCGGTGTCGTCGCGCTTCCCGCTGGTGGGGGGTGAAACTTTTCCGCGTTTCCCGCTAGTGGGGGGCGAAACTGGTCCGTCGATGTCGTCGCGCTTCCCACTAGTGGGGGGTGAAACTGGTCCGCCGACAATCTGCCGGCCTATTTCTCCACGCTTTGCAACCACTGAAAGACCCTCAGTAAGTAACAAATTACGCTGGACAGTGAGGGACACGCTCTACCCCTAGACGTGGCAGGCACCACGTTCGCGAGACAGAGAAGCAAAGCAGAGAGGATAGGAGCAAAACGCATGATAACAGGTAGGCTTCTGAGGTATTTCTTTTGGGTGAGGTGTCTTGTTGAGGAGATGAGGACTTCAGTCTGAAAACAAGGTCATCTTATACGACTCTTAGTAACCACAGACCTAATTGGGAAATCACAGCTGGAGCGGAGGCCGTCGCAGTTGCCATGCAGGTGTCCGCATTATGTGCTTCCCTGACACTAGTACTCGCCAGTTTGGTCTAGGTTCGATCTCAGAACCGTACCCTAAATCTCCACGCATTCTGGAATATTAGGTCCTGGATATTATTATGTTCAACAGGTTGAACTACTTCAAACGTAACGAAAATCAACTCCACAGACGGGCTTTTCGAAGGGCTGCGCTCAACGTAGTGCACGAACTGCAAAGGACAGGTGGAGTGGTTGAGCTCAAAAACAATACATCGTAAGGGCCACCTCAGAAGGGCACGCCATATATCTGGTTGACTGTCATTTAATTGGGAGAAGCCAGCTGGGTGTCTCACCTTTCAGTTCGCTGGAGCCATCAGATCCCAGATTTCGATGATCTGACTTCCCTTTCTGAGCTATGACAAATGTATAAGATATCGTCATGGTCATTGAATGTGGAAGTGCGGCCATTGTAATAATTGTTGCCTAGAATATCGATTGAACTCCAAACGACGCGTGGAAAATCCATATCGAACGTGATCTTCAAGTTCGCCGCCATCATGGGCAAATATCCGAACGCCGCCCGAACACCATAGTTTTCGATAGAACCCCAGTTGTCGAACACGGAGTTAGGGCATTATTAGCGGTCTCATCCGGGAAACGCCGAAACGGTCTCACCCGGGAAGCAGAAGCCAGGTTCTGCATAAGGTACCTAGGTCCTGGATATTATTACGCTCGACAGGTTGAATTACTTCAAACGTCACGAAAATCAACTCCGCAGACGAGCTTTTCGAAGGACTGCAATTAACGTAGTGCATGGACTGTAAGGAACATTTGGAGCGATTGAACTCAAAAACAATACATCGCTCGGAAACTCCCGCCAGGGTATCTAGTTGACTAAAGTCTAATTAATTAGGAGGTACCGAGGCAGAAGCAGGGCGCATATTTCAGTCGGCTCCCTTTCTGAGCTATGACTTCGTAATCTGAACTCGAGTGCCCCGTGTCCGTGCGAAGCAGAGTCGCCGAAGAAACAGTTGCAGGGTACAAGAGCACCTCTCCGCTGGCCACATACGGGGACCTGCGGGATGCCGAGCACCATACACATTCTGTCCAGAAATGGAGTGGCCGACGAAACCCGAACTCGGTGATCGAACTAATGCCACGGAGTCCAACGTCGAGTATTACGGGTTGCCGCGAATAATAATATTAATACTGGGGCGGCAGCGTTGAACAAAGCACGGCACGGCCTGACCGCATGAATCAGTCGGGGTCCAAGATGAAGCGCGAAATGCTTGCGCTTGCTGGGATAATGTTGGGAACACAGTGGTCAGAGGCTGGACCATCCTGTAAATCCTGTGTATAATTATATCACTATCACACTAGCGAACGGTAAGCGACCACTCTCTCATAGGTTATATTTGGGTTACATCGACATTGCTCGCTGCCCAGCCAACCGCCAAGGTCGACTGCGGATTCCGACATGCGGAACGCCGGAATCACTGGCATGACGGCACCAATTTTCCGGTGAGTCATGCCCGCCTTCTTGACCCGCCGATGAACCTACAATGAAGGTCGAGGGCGTCAACCAGCACACACGACATCCCGCCTTTCCGCGATACTTAATCCCGCCCCGAATCTAGCAACACCCACTTGAGAACCGATATATCACCCATCTCCATGACTTGGAGCCATGAAATTTTAGGCCTTCGGACGGCCTGTGCTCAAATTTCAATCCGGAATCGGTCAGAGTTTACCGCCCACTGACCTGCATATGGCATCTATCCGCCATCGACCACGAACTCCTTGCGGCCATTTCGAAGTCCTCCAAGTGCTGTCGAATTCAATTTCTGCGGTGTGATGATTTTGCGGACTCGACAATATTAATTTCACTCTGCAGCGTCGTCCTGCAGGCGCCGCTGCTCAGAGTCAGAGTCAGATGCACCTCTTCGAAGGCAGCTAGGGTCGCACGCCACGTCGCCGATGCCCTTCATCCACCCTCCGCCCACCTCAGCCTTCCTTCGTTCTACTGTACGCAGACGGGTTCGCTGTGCGCGGGCTGATCCACGACTACGCCCAGATCCAGCGCGACTTCAAGAGCTCGCGGCGACGATGCTGCTTTTTGAGAACGTGCACGCCGGGAGGTGCGTCTTTATGATTTGGTCCCAGCTTTGTCGACATGGAGAAGGATATCGGCCCGAAGATCAACGGCCGGGGTTTGACACGACATAATCTGGCTGCGACCGATTTTTGGGATAAACCGCCCATGCCCATGGCCAAACATTTTCGGGCCACATGCCTGCTTGGGAAAATTCACATTTAGGACGACGACTCAAGCGCAGGGTCTGGATTCAAAGATGGATCAGCTCGCGCCAAAAGAAGTACATCCATCAGGTTGAGAATGATTCTCACCATGTACCTACCTATAGCTACCTTCTTGCATTGATTCAAGTTATTGCAAGGAAACTCTACCGTGAGACATTTTAGCACCGATATTCGAAAAAATATTTACCAGTGATGCGAGACGTTGACTAAAGTCCGAGCTTACAGAGATCGAAGTCAAGTTCAACAGTCACCCTTCCTTTGGAAACGACTTTACAAGATCCTCACCATGGCCAACGTGAGACCTCCCCAAAATTTATCAAATCACAACAGGGTTACAATGCATGCCTGAGACCATCGCGTGTATACTCAGAGTGAGCTCAAAGATGTATCAAAATGTCGATAGAAGTTGTAATCCATCAGTTTGCCTTCCGCTTTTCCCTGGATGGTGGGAAAGAGACGCCTGTTGACAGTCTCGGCGGGAGCTCTAAGCACCGAAAAAAAATATATATATATGTTCAAGGAAGAGAAAACGTCAACAACCATTTCGGAGTAACTCAGAATGAAAAATCAAAGCAAAAAGAATAATTCTATTTCGTCCGATATGCACAAAAATAAGCCGGCGCTTCAGCGACTATCACCAGGAATCGGGCACACCTAGTCTGCACTCCTGGCCGCTTCATCGCGCGAGGAATGAGTCTGAGCTCAGATTCAGGTCCGAACTTTAAACCACACAACACCAACGTCATGCTTCGAATACGTGCGCGACAAGCGGAAGCTATATCGGAAACGGTTATTTTTCAACCACATTCGGAATTTGCCGGACAGACATCATTCTGTAGTTGATGCTGATGCGCTGTCAATAGTGTTGCCGCCGAGTCGAGTCGAGCCGAGTCGAGTGTAAACTCGATGACAAACTCGATCTACCGAGTTTGGTCGAGTTCGACTCGAGTTCGATCGAGTCGACGTTCCCACGGCTCCAGAAAAAACTGACGCTCTAGAATTCAGCGGACTGAGCCTCCGTTGACCATCGGATGCTACTCCGAGGTAATACAAGTTGTGATATATTTGCTTTGTGGAGTTTCTCTTCCTCTTTTCCTTCAACTGAGTGAGCCATAGGTGATTTTCATGTTAAATCGGGTGATATTTGCTATAACAGCTGTAAAGTGTCAGAAATAGCCGGTTCAAAGCTGCGAAACAATTAAATATGGGTAATAGATGGCCCCCTATTTTTCTCTCGAATTATCGGGACAATACACAGTGGTTGTGATAATTTGGGGTCAGCCCATCCCAATTGGGCAAAGTTCTCACACTTCGGGATTATCCGACAACGACATTTTTGGCTGGTGGGAACTTTTTTCGAGTTAACTCGACTCGATCGAGTTAGGACTCGACTCACTCGATGACGTCGGTTTGCGTCACTCGATCCTCGAGTCGAGTGCAAACTCGAGTTCAACTCGACTCGACGGCAACACTAGCTGTCAATGTTTTCTGACCGAAAAAGCCTGAGAATTCTCTTCGCGCGGCACTTCGGGACCCGTCGAAAACGTCTGGTTCTTAGGCCATGGATCACCTGGTTGCCGAGGACTTATAGAAGCCCCTCACGGTAATTCCGGTATAGCTGGAGCGCGTGTGAAATCAGATTATCGATCAGATCAATCAGCATGATCAGATGATCACACGTGCCGGCGAGGGGCCGGCTTTGCATATAAACGAGCCAGGGTGAGAAT
Source organism: Mycena leptocephala (assembly GCA_029378395.1). Lineage (NCBI taxonomy): Eukaryota > Fungi > Basidiomycota > Agaricomycetes > Agaricales > Mycenaceae > Mycena > Mycena leptocephala. The sequence continues at coordinate 7,059 of JARJLF010001200.1, read as the reverse complement.
GACAACCGCCAACTCGATGTCTACTCCCCCCACCACCACAAAGCACCGCCGCTCTCCCTACGAGCGCATCGTGTCCCCGCCCCCCACCGCCGGCTCGTCCCCCGAGCGCTCCCAGATGTCTACCCCGCCCGTTCCCCCCTCCCCGCCTCCTCCCGCCCACGGGCACCCGCACCCAGGATATGCGACGTACGAGATGCCGCGCGGATTCCAGAGTGGATACATGTATGCTCCCCCGCCCCCGCCAGCGCATTACCCGCGCCCAGACGACAACGCCCACGCCCACCCACACGCACACGCATACGCGCCACAGCCCTTCCCCGGTGGATACGTGTCCTATCCACTCCCGGGAACCTGGGCCCCCATGGCCGCGCCGCAGAAGAACGCGGGTCCACCCCCTGCCGGTGTTCAGGTGGTGCACACGGACGACGCGGCGACCAAGTTGAGCGATCGCGTCAGGCGGAGGTGTTTCAATTGCTGCACGACGGACACGAGCACGTGGCGGAGAAGTAATCTAAGTCCCGGGAAAGTCGTCAGTGCCCTCCATTATTTGACAGATTCTCGTGCTGATGAAAGTAGTTGTGCAACAAATGCGGGCTCTTCGAGCGCACGCACTCGCGCCCCCGTCCGGAGCAGTTCCCGCACAAGCGCGGCCCACTCGCATCGTCCACTCTTCGCGCGCCGCCCATGCACCCCCAGGTAAGGCAACTCTCATTATTTCTGCCCTCCACATCTTTGTTTCATCTTTTTCTCGCAACGCATGCTCCTCTTTCCTTCCTTCCTTCTATTTTTCTCACCCCCCACCAGCAGACCTACCAAAATCTCCAGCCCCAGCCCCAGCCCCAGACCTACCAGCCGCCCATCGCCGAGTCCTTGTCCGCGCCCGCGCCCCACCATCATCAGGATCCCGCGCCCGCGCCTCCCCAGCAATACCAACACCAACACGCGTCCGTCTCGCATCCGGGCACCCCGAATCCCAATGCGCACAACAACAACAATTCTAGTGACGGCCGCCGTGAGGAGCACGCGGAGCCGAGCGCGAGCCCGCAACCGCCCATACGTTCTGGGCCTGGCGTCGAGGAACGCGAACGCGAGGACGAGGAAGACACACACACGCGCAAGGTATCGGGCAAGAAGGAGGTGGCGGGGAGACGTCGGCGGAGTCCTGCGTGAGTTCGGACGTGGTGTTGCCGTTGACCCCGAACAGGCGAGGGAGGAGGAACTCGAAATGGAACTAGGGAGGAGGGAGGAGGAATGCGAAACAAGAACTCGGGCAGTCAAGACTTTTCTTTTCTTTCTTTTTCTTTCGTTCGTATGCACCTGCATTGACGGTCCCGTCCTTAATTCGCCTCGGCGATTTCCCTGTTCTCTTCCCTCCGCTGGTTGGCCTTCAAATTACAGACATCCGAATCGTTTATGATATCGATCCTCCCTGCGCTACTAGTACGACAGAATACCAACCGCCCTTCTTGCAGGTCAGATTATAGTTACATACGTACCTCGCGCGTACTCGTACGCATCCAATTCGTCTATGACCCTCCCCGCGCTACTAGTACCACAAAATACCAACGTATCCACGCTATCGATTCTTCGGATTCTTGCAGATCAATTCAAATTGCAGTTGAAGTCTCTCGTACACTGGATTTTAAATTCAAACTCATCCAATGGCATGGCGCGGTGGGTGCTCGTCCTGGTATATGACATTTCCCCGGATATTGGAGACCTTGACCGCAACCTACACAACCTGGGTATTTAAAAACGTGTATAACGCGACTGCGGGTCCCAGTCTGTAGATAATTTCGGACTGTTCAAACAATAATCCTCGCATACACATTGACATTGACAAAACTGCTTATCCGCATACACAAAGTGCTACTTATCAGCGCACCCGTCCAAATTGTGATACTTGCCGAGATTCGCCGCGTACGCGTCGATGTTCTGCAGCCACCCGTTCATGTACTGATGCAGGCTGAAGAGGGAACGCGATATCGTCAGCGAGTATAACTTGGAAGGGGAAGGGAAGGAAAGAGACGCACTAGTCCAAGTTGTTCTGGCACCTACAGCACGACGAGTCCCGGGCCGCAGTCGCTTTTTCCTGCGTCGCATTTCAGTAATCGTGTCAAACTGAAACCCCACGATATGTGTGGATGGGATGAGAGGACACGCACCTGCGTAAGCCCGGGCGACCAGCCATTGTACTCCCCGATCGAAACAAGCACACTCCCCCCATTGCCCGAGAGCGTGTCCGCAAAGTACTTCGCGCCCGTCCGGATGTTGTAATCCTGCACAAAAAACCAAATCGATCGATATTGTGAGCAAGCACATCAAACACGAGTGAACTAGCAAGTTGCTACGCACGGGATCCCTACAGTCCCCGCCGGGCGCCGCACCGCACTTATCCTCCGTCAGCTGCATGAGCCCCTGCTCCCCCCCGCCGCCGACCGTCGCGGGGTTGCACGTCGACTCCTGCATCGCGAAGGCGGCGAGCATGATCGGCTTGAGCCCGAACTCGCTTGCGTGCTTGTTGAACATGTCTTCGTAGCTAATTTAATATAATACCATGAGTACGGCGCGAGGATGTAGCAGAGAGACGCACGCAGCACAAGCCTTGAACGGCGTGTTGGGGTCTTTGAGCGCTTCGGATAGGTCTTTGACGATCATGTCGTCGACAGTGATGTGCGGTGGGGTCCAGCCGGCACCTGGAACACGAGTTAAGTTTCGTTGGATTGGAAGCCAAGCGAAGGAAAGAGGGACGCGCCTGTGAGGCCACAGTTTAGCCAGTCGATTTCGCCGTTGGGCCCGGTGGTGGGTGTGGTTTCCACTTGGAAAGAGAAACAAGGTTAGATTGAAGTGCGAATTGGAGCGCGCAGAAGAAACAATTGGAAACTCACCAGTGGCGCCGCTGGGACCGCATTGGTCGCTCGTAACCTGGATGGTGCCAGCTACGGTCGCATCGTTGGCAGTGGTGTCCCTCGAATCGCGGCGCATTGGTAGACCGTTCTTGTGGGGAGCAGCAGATGCGAGCAGTGCGAGCGTCAGGGAGAGCTGAACGAGGTGATGGATGGACATCGTGAGTCAGAGAGTTACGAAGGGAAAGGGAGGAGGCAAGGGATAGGGGTCGGACCAGCCGACAAAAGCTCCAGGCTTGAACGGGCAAAGGGACGCGTGTATGGGGGTTTTATGGGATTCCTGAGCATGAGTGGCTGACCTTTGCTCCGGATCAAACTGGTACCAATGGGGCAGACGAGCGGCTTGCGACGAGCAAGGTTACAGATACCAGTTCTCCGGCGAGTCTCGGGTTTCATGAGGGCCGGGCGAAAATTAGAACTGAATTCGCTGGTAGCCTGAGCGTCATAGAGTTTCGGCGATCAAGGTGCTTGAGCGGCGTTAAGTCTCAATAGGTGTGTGTTTATACTGCACTTGTGGGCACCGACGCAACTGACACACGTAGCCCAGAAGCGGCGAGCGCACGCAGACTGGACAAGGCGCAAGCGAACGTGGACGCTATATGGCCGGTAACGTGGGCGCGTCGTCAAGTTAAACGTAGGCGCCATGTCTGTAAATATGGGTGCAACCGGTGACGTGCACGAAGAGGGCCCCGGTAGCGCGCTGGTAGTTCTGACTCAACTTCTGAGCAACTCCTAGCCGCTTGAGCGAGATAAATGAGTACGTGTACCGGATTCGCGCGGGAAGGTCGCACTTCGATGTAAGCTGAGATCGAATAGCCCAGCAGTGTAGGCGACAAACGGCAAGTGGAGATGTCGTCTGCAGGCCAGTTACGAGACGATTGGAAACCGATTATACTCGACATGGCACCGCTCCTGGGAATCCTATCATGGCTCGGGGTGATTAGTGGGTGATTCCAGGGCGCCACCGTTGCTCGCCGTTGTTAGGGGTAGGTCTTTGCGCCGCTGTTGGGAAGGCTGGGCTCGTTGGAGAAGTCATGCGAGAGAGGGTTCGAAGTCTCCCGAGCACGCTTGAATCTTCTGGTCAAGGGCGTCGACGACATGGTGCAGTACGAGATGCTTGACGAGATGATGAACTTTGAGTGTCACGCTGCGTCACAGCTCATGAGTGATTGGCGCGCAAAACACTTAATAGGCGCTAATCTCGGCTGCCACCCTCTCTCCTTGTACTTACAAATGAAATACACGAGTCCACGGATACAACACAGATGCTACATAAATGCTTTGATCTTTTTAGGCCTCCTCACTGCAGCAGAATTACCTTCCTTAAATTTATAAGTCACCCGATCTTGCACCCGATAGTAGGGTCGTTCAAACTTCACAGTTGACTTTTTCCTGCCCTTTTTCCCTTTTTCTTCGGGCTGTTTATGGTTCCCGCCGTTTTTCACCGGGCTTTTCAATTCTCATATGTAAAAAGTATTACTGTAAAAAGGGAAAAAACGAACTTCCCAGGTGAATAACTGAAGAAATCGGGACTAAAAAAGGGCAAGAAAAAGTGAACTGCGAAACCCCCCGCCTCGGCTCCCTTTTTCCGCCCTTTTTCGTGCCCCTTTCAACTCCCTTTCTCTATTTCATGCAGTTTGGGTGCTCCTATTGATCCTCAAAGGTTGCATACCACCTCATATGATCAAAAAAGACTGGGGTGAATTTTTCGGGATTTTATAGCTCACTCAGTTACATTATTGAAAAAGGGCAAAAAAAAAGAGTAAACAATGGAGTAAAAAGGAAGTAAAAAGGGCAAAAAAGGGCGACTGTGAATGACCCTATTATTGAAAAAGGGCCAAAAAAAAAGGGAGCAGAAAAGGGAGTGAAAGGGAGTAAAAAGGGCGCGAAAAAGGGCAACTGTGAATGACCCTAGTATTTCTTCTCTGGCAGCGCGCCAATGTCGCTAGATCACTCGTTTCGCGTACTTGCATGTGACCGCGTCGATCAGTCGACTTTTTTTTTCATTTCACCACAAGAGACCTTTGATTATCATTTTCGCCTTTCAAAAGATTTTGTCCGAACTTTTGGATTGTTCTATCTCAAAGATGTTGTCCGAATTCTGCCTCTACTGAGACAAAAGCCTGAAATTTTGTCCTTTGTCCGAATTTGCATCAGACCCCCTCAATTCTTTTTCGACCAAAAAGGCCCCCCCTAAACTGCTTAAATGACCAAAAAATCTCGCGCATAGTCCATTGCTTGACACAGTGTTGGTTGGCTTGCATTATGAAGGACGTTGAGTAAGGTAATCAGCAAGATGGCACCACATTGTCTGAATATTGATCTAACAATGGATCTGGTGTCCGAACTTTGGATCTGACCTCTCGTCATTGTCCAGAGGCTTTGTCCGAATTTCAATCTGACTTTGGCTGGCTGATATGGATATTTTGTCCGAACCAAGTATCTAACCTACCAACCGATAATCAAGGGTCCTACCACAAGCTTGCAAACTCACGTGTTCCTCCCAATGTTCAATAAACTGTGGAACTTCTTCTTCCCTTCGGAATGTCCCAGGGAACTGCCACCTCTCCCACGTCCTCGAAAATACCCTCGGACTACCGACTCGACGCTGCCATTATACCAGGTCAAGACGGACATGGGGCCGGAAAGTCCGGAGAGCCAGGGCAATGGCCATGGTATTATCCGCCCAATATCTTAGGTACCCGTATTGGAGACGCGCCACTGATGCAACGGGAGGAGGGCAAATCACCGTAGATTGGAACTTGGGTGTGAGTCAAACATACGGAAGCATTTGTCTGAAAGGACACTGCCAAAATGAATGAATCTCCTTTTTTTAGCTGCTGCGAAATTGATCCACAAGAGATATAAGTGCGCATGAAAAATTCCAATTTTAAACACCCAAAGCACTCGGGTCGACATAGGCGGAGTCTAGGTATATCCTAATATGACTCTAGGAGGATTCTTAAGATGCCTAGGGCACGGGGGATGATTTACTATGACGTCGGTACATTGAAGTTAGTTTCGCCATGCATGGGAAAAGCTAAGTAAAGTTAAGTATCTTTGGATCAGCCATGCCGAAGGGGTAAAGTTAAAAGTAAGCGACCTGAGTCTCGCAATCTATCCTGATGGCCGGTAGCTTCTCCCCGCTGATGATTAGCTCGCCTAGGATGATTATATATGAGTCACTCTGGAAAAAGCCATGTTTCGGGGCTCCCAAAAAAGTTTCTGGAATTATTTGTCTCAGTAAGTGAATAGATGGTCCTGAAATTGAGGCCAAATGTGAAGTTTCTGAAGAACTGAAATGCATGCTGAAAGGACTCGTTTTAGGCTAGGATTAGTTTCAGTGGCCAGAAATGTCCCGTATCAGGAGTCATATTCACCTACTAGGAACTGCTCCTGAGACCATTAGTTTCAGGAGCAGTTGATTGTTACCTGAAAAGAATAATATCGACTACAGTTTCGGGTGATCCCAAAATTATTGTTTTCAGGCTGCCTGAAACTCATCGGCCCGGCCCGATCCGTTTTAGGGAGGTTAAAAACAATAATATCGGGAATAGCCGAAACCGTTACTGATGCTATTGTTTTCAGCTCACAATAAACTGCTCATGAAATGTCCAGTTTCAGGAGCAGTCTCTGGCAGGTTGAGATGGTCCCGAAAACGGAAGATTTCGGGCACCCCAAAATCGTTCCCGGAACTTACTACGTAGGGAACATTTAGGTCGCTCATAAACCTTGAATTTTAGGTGCAGTATCAGGTCTGGTTATTCTCTTCCTGATACTAACGATTTCAGAAGCGTTTCTGGGTGCCCTGAAACATCCATATTTCCAGAGTGAGTGGAGAGATCTTATTTCTCTCACGGGCACCAAATAGAAATGCACATGACCGTCGTGCCTCTCAATGTCCGCTCACTTTCATCCTCAACATCATGGAACTGCATGACATCGAAAAAGCCGCAACCAGCGACGCTGCGCGCGCCCTCACCTCAGTCACCGTGCACGATGCTCATATCCCAACTTCTTCCTCACCGCTAAATACCCTCAAGAAATGGAACGCCGCTGTTGGGTCCCTCTCCGGCTTCGAAGCGCGGGGTATCTCGCGTGTCCCGCCCGACGAACGCCTGCCGCCCTCGTTGTGGGACGACGTCTCCGTCGC